>BMAO01033932.1:108945-247774 GCA_019973975.1 Trichonephila clavata
ATTGCTTATAAAATAGTAGTTTGAAGGAAATATTTACAAATCAATCCATTTAAAGTAGAATAAAAAACACGGAAGCTATTAATCAAGCAAATATATATGTTTAACGTAGAATACAGATGGAACAGGCAATCGAAAACAGGAAGAAAAAAATATAATTGTTCCATTTTCCACAAGAGTAAGGGAAACATTTTCACCCATTTTAAAAGTTGATGATAGTCGTGTTTAATTATAACCATCTGCATTTTTTATACAGAACGAAGTCAATTACGTAAATGTTCAAAGAAGGGGAAAAAGATTGTCAAATCAATATGCGCCAATGATGACATTAGCAGTGCAATTTTTACTACTTAATGTTATAATATAGCACTTTTTTTTAACATGTTTTATGTTTTTCGGAAAGTGTAATTTTGAGCAATAACAAAATACACTTGGGAAAATGAAAACAAATCTCTCATAAAACTACACATTGATCTAAAAAAAACTACACGTTGTCAAGTATTTTCCTCGTGATTTTTATATATTTTACGTCTAAACAAACTAAAATAAACGGCTACATACTTACTTATATTTACTCTTAGCAACCTTATATTCCCTTAAGGGTTAAGAATGTAATGTCGAAAATATTTATGATACAATGCAAACATATGTAAATACCGTTAAGTAAAATATAGAATTTTTTATTGTTTGATATTGCTTAAATTATATTTCGTCCACTAAACCAGATATAACTTTTGTGAAAAGAATTTTAAAAAATATATATTTTTTATTTTGTGCCTTCAATGTATCCCCAACATCTTCTCCCTACATTACTGAGTGATTTTTATGATTTATTGGTTGGTTTATTAATGTCAAACTAGAAGCAAAACAAGGGTCGTTAGGGGCAGACCTCGTAATTAAAAACTGCATTGAAATGACAAAGACGACACTACGAGTTTAATCTCTTAACTTCCACACTGCGCGATGTGAGGGCTTCGAGCAACGAGAGATTTAACGTGTATCAACCTCATTACACATTAGTTCGAAAGTAAAATCAGGCCTAGAACATCACGACTTGTAGCCGAGAAAGCGGTGTACTACAGGTCATGGTTACGAACTCCCGGCCGGTATGTCATGAGTCCGAACCTAGTGCCACTGAAGACCTGCCGTGTAGAGAGATTAAATCTGTCGTAACTCAAAAACTTCTTGCTGGGGTGGGGCGGAAATAAGAAAAGTGGAATGCCAATCTTTTAGTAAAGACTGAAGGAGAAGGAATAAAAGGGAAGGGACTTAAGGGGTGGTTGTTTCTTGGGGAACCAGATTACAACCCTAAACCTCTTTCGGGTGAGCTAGGTTCCCTTGGGTATTCTGCCAATAGTCAGGTGCTGTTTTGGAGTTCGACGTTAATAAACACCCAGTTTAGTAAAATCAGACTTCGAACATCCCATCTCACTCACGCAACCACGGCAATTCGGTTTTAATACAACATGAAAACTAAAAACTGAACCCTAGAAACCAAAACAAGGTTCAGTCACTAACCAAAGCCATGCCCGCTGTCAAGTTTGTTTACCACATTCAACTTGACGTTCCTCAGTCAGCGGCCTCAGATGATCTCAAGCGCGAAAATGACCACAAGAAGAGGAAAGAAAAGCAAAAGGAAGAGAAATCGACCCAATCGGGAAATCGTAAACAACCCTTCCCCTGAGTTTCTGCGAATTCTGTCGACCCTTTCCGAGGCTCATTAGAAATAAACCAGACAATGATAAACAGCGATTAGAGACACTAGGGTTCGTTGTTTCAGACATCGTCGTTGTCCTTGTTGTTGTTTCGGTTGTTGATCCGAAAAACCCGTTCGGATTCAGACCCATTCATTGCTCGACCCTTCGTTGGTACCGATCTTTTTTTCGGGAACTAATTGTTGGTCTCTCTGAAGATCAGACGAGGGTGTTTTTGCTTTGTAATAGGTCTCAACCCTTTGATTCCTGTCTTTTCTTCCATAAAAAACACCGTATGGGATGTAAATGAATGTGATGAGAAAAATTTTGAACGATAGTGTATGAAATCCAGTGCCAGTTTAAGCTCATTTCGGGCCCTGGGCACAGAAGATCTACGTGCTCCCTTCGCACTGGTGGATCGAAATTTATTAAGAGAAAAACTGGTCAAGTCCAGCTAATCCGGGCCCTTTCGCACCCTTCCAACCCTCTGGGCGCCCACCCCAAGCGCCTAATGGATAAACCGTCACTGATGAAATCAATACAAAAACGCATGGCAAATTTTTAATTACCGAGGACGACACCTGAATTGGTACTTCACTTTTCCGGTTCCACATTAAACCTAGTGAAGATTTTGAAGTCTGATTCACAATTTAAAAGCAGTAATTGTTCAGCCGGAAAGAAATTTAAGTGAAATCAAACGAGAGTTTATTCATGTCGTATTTTACAGCAACACGAGGGCTATTGGCAATTGTCCACGTAATTTTGAACCCCGGTCAAGTTATGAGAGCGATAAATAAGCTGGTACCCCATTCTCCAAACTTCCACGCCACGATAGATTTAACGTGCATCAGCTTCTGTGCACGATGTGACTATATCGGCACTAAGGCTCTAATGACACGCCATCCACGAGTTCGTGACCATGACCATTAGGCTACCGCGGCCTTATATTTTCATTGCTAGATTCCACTTAGAGCTTTATTTAATAATAAAAAAAATCGGCATATTATAATGCAAGTAGTAAAATACTATTGGTTTTTTTGTCTGAGTAACATGATTGTTTCTATTTGGGTGGTGGCCGCGGTAGCCAAGTGATTAAGGCTAGCGTGTCATGAGTTCGAGCCCAGTACCACTGAAGAACCACCGTATAGGGGAGCGATGCACGTTAAATCTGTCGAGAGCTCAAACGTCCTTCCGTTGGAGTGGTAGTTAGGAGATGGGGTGCCAGCTCAGGTGTCCTCCGCGTCACTTGACCAAGGTTCAAAATTACGCGGACAGTCGCCAAAAGCCCTCTTGTAGCTGAACAGTGCGACGTTAATATTCACTCACTTCAGTGGCGCACACAGGGGGGGGGGGGTCCTGAGGGTCCGACACCCTCCAAAGCCCTTGAAATATTTTTCGATTGATGATAATCCTATATATGTTTTACGTAAACTTTAATAAAGTACTTGAAATAAACAATTTACTTTATTAATAAACATTAATTATTAACTCAATAGTTAATTTTTTACTGTTTTTTTGTTAAAAAAATTGACAAAATCAGAAGAATCAATTAGTGTTGTTTTCAGGTATGATACGAGTTGGGGGACTTTCGATCATGGACTTCCCCTCCCCCTTGAAAAAATTTTGTGTGCGCTACTGACTCCCTCACTATTCTATTTAGGTGTAGTAATGTGCGTGTATGCAACGTTATATTCAGTTTAACTGACAGGACACCACCCCACCTAGTAACGATGGTTATGACACTCGGATTGTAATCAAGTGGGCTCGGGTTCGAATCCCGAATAAGGGATGGATGTATCCTCGGGAAAAGAAGTCGGACTTTCGCCTGAAATGGATTCCCGTCTAGAAGGGAAAGCTACCCACCCCTTCTGTTCTATGCTGGGTCATCGTTTGTAATAAAAAGCCTATATTCTTCTGCAGGGACACAAGGGGGGTGTCCTGAGGGTCCGGACCCCCCACCTCAAAGCCCTTGAGTTTTTTTTCGATTGATGATTATCCTGTATAAATATATATAAAACGGAAAATTTAATTAAGTACTTGTAATTAATTTATTTTATTAATTAATGCTAATTATTAATTCAATAATTATTTTTTACTGTTTTTTGTTAACAAAATCGACAAAATCAGAAGAATCAATTGGTGTTGTCTTGAGGTATGATACGAGTTCGGGGACTTTCGACCACGGACTCCCCCCTTGAAATTTTTTTGTGTGCGCTACTGATCTTCTGTGTTTGTACTGTATGTTTCTGTTCATATATCTCTGGTCTTTCGTATGTATCCCAGTATGAAACACGACAACAACTGACAGGACGAATAAATTGTGGCTCCTTTTTCATCAAAAGCGCATCGAATGGCTTTTCAATCACAGAAAAAATGCCTGAAAACTCCTCTCCTCCTGAAAATAATTATTTACTCTTCAATGTAACACTATTTAATTAATATATTCAAAATTCTTAACTGATTTAATTAGTTTCCTGTACGTGTAACAAATTGTCACCTCTAACAAGTCCCTCGGCCACACCGAGCACAGTATCTGAAAACAAAATTTAAATATTCCAAACCATGCTCCTGTTTAATCGAACTCTAATTACAACACGTCTTATTTACGACCTTGTTCGAGAACGCAGTAGTGTCATGTTTTCCTTCTGCAACCACGTGCGTGACGTCAGAACAGTGTCGCACTTGTGACGCTCCGCGTTTTCACTCGCGGAATTCTGGAATGAGAGTAAACATCGCGGCAGATAAACTTGGACCTTTAGCGAGAGATTATTTTTACAAACTGCGCATCAACACCGTTTTTACGATTTTGAGCGTGTGGAACAGCGGTTTTTATGGATTTTACCGGTGCACGTCGCTCGCCATAGGTCGGTTTGAGAGGTGGAGCCACTCTGTGTATTCCAGCGACATCTGTTTTCCTCGTAAATACTTGAAACAAAAAAAAAAAATTAACGACACTTTTATGATTTTGTTTCAAATGTGTAGTCGTCTTCGGTTAAGTAAAAAAGCTTTACAAAAGCTATAAAAAAAAATTTTTGTGTCCCTAATAGAAAATTTATTGAAACCACAAATTGTTTTCGCATTTGACTCAAACACATACTGTATCTCTTGAATCCGTTTCTCTTCCATTACATATTTTACAATATTTTAGCTTAACATGAATGTATAGTAAATTTTTATTTTCAAAAAATTTCCCATATATTGAATGCTTTCAAATTTTTGTAAAAAAAAAAGTGTAAAGGATAATATGTACTGATATCATAAGATTTCTCGAGGCCCAGTGCCCCGATGCAAAAGTACGCTCCATCTAAGACCCTTTTATCCAAAATGGTGTACATACATGTTAGATTCAACAACCGTCACGTGGTCGTGGTTGTCTACTAGTCAAGGTAACGGACTCGTAGCCGGGGTGTCATGACTTTGAGCCTAGTACCGCCGAAGACCTGCCATGTAAGGGAGCGATGCCGTAAAATCTCTCAATGCTCAAACATCCTCCCGTTGGTTTGGTGTGAAAGTTACGAGAGGGAGTGACAGCTTAAGTGTCGTCCTCGTCAGTTGACCAGGGTTCAAAATTACGAGGTCCGTATCCAAATGTCCCCGAGTAGCTGAACAGTGCGACGTCAGTATTCACCCACTCACTCAACAGCCGCCTCAAGACTGATGAAATAATTTGAGCTGCCACCCCCTTTCTAAATTTCCACACAACGCAAACGGAACGATTTGGATCCACGACAGATTTAACTGACACATGGCGGGATACGGCCTCTACGCGACGGACCACGTAATTTTGAACCATGGTCAAGCGACACCTCAACTGGCATCAAACTCTTTAACCTAAAACACCACACCAAAGGGAGGACTTTGAGCCACGACAGATTTTACGTACATCAGGGCCTCTACACGGCGGGTCTTCAGTGGCGCTAGAGCTCGAACTCATGATACGTCGGCCACGAGTTCGAGACCATAACCATTAAGCTACCACGGCCCCATCTGTTGCTGGAAGAACAGCGATTTCTAAGTATCTACATTCTACATAGACATATTTAAATTATAAATTAATTAATTAAAGTTTTATGATTTGTGCTAATTGAATAATATTTTTGAAGTTTCAACTGATAAAATTCTTAAGTTTTTTCCGTATATATTCTTAAAAGAAAAAAAAATTTCCCATGACTTAAAATTTTTGACAATGACTACGAGGATTAAATGGTGGCAGTGAAGAGAAGGAATCCCAAGAAATGCCCCGTGCTAGGAAGGAATGACGTAACTCGGTGCATGAATCACATGAGGCGCTCCTCGGCCTTATCACCCGCGGAAACAGACCTATCACAAGAACCGGCGTCCATTAAGAGTTAATATGAAGCGATAATTATTGTACTCTTGGGGAAAAAGTTTCACACAAGCCAGCTCGACGACAGAATGGCGACTTGCTGAATACTTTGAAATGAAGTCATTTATAAAACGCCGAGGTCATGACCCTCATCCGTGAATGTCATGAACGGTGTGATTTAATTTATTGGGAAGGGGAGGGGAGGTCTCCCTCTAAAATGGGGGAGAAAGAAAATTTACACCTGAACCGTTTTAGAACGGCGATTATTTTGTCAATTTAATCCGCCTCGACTATTTCTATGCATTTTGCAATGAAGCTATTTCCTTTAAAAATTGAAACAAAAGCTTTCTTGAAAAATGGACAAAACTTTTTGTTGCGCATTCCAAATCTAGCCAATAAATTATGTGCAATAATGTTCTATTAATTCTATATAAAGATATTCTAGCCTGCATAATAGATATAAATGTTATTTAAGGCAAACTGATGCTCACAATGAAATGAAAGCTTAATTCGATTCAGTAGCGCACACAAATATTTTTCAAGGGGGGGGAGGGGAGATCATGGTCAAAAGTCTCCTAACTCGTATCATATCTCAAGAAAACACCTATTAATTCTTCTGATTTTTTCGATTTTGTTAACAAAAAACAGTAAAAAATAAATTATTGAATTAATAATTAGCATTAATTAATAAAGTAAATTGTTAATTACAAGTACTTAATTAAATTTTACGTTATATATATACAGGATTATCATCAATCGAAAAAAACTCAAGGGCTTTGGGGGGGAGGGGGTCCGGACCCCCAGGTCACCCCCTTTGTGCGCGCCACTGATTCAATTTGATCTTTAATTTTCGTCGCATTGTGAAGCAACGCTAAGGTTATTGGAGTCGGAGTTCATAATTTCAAAACACTGTCAAATGACGAGGACGACCAACTAAGCAAACACACCACTTCTCCAAATTTCGTCATATTTAACGTTCATCAGCCCCTCAACACGGTGGGTCTTCAGTGGCACCAGGTTTCGAGCCCACGACTCGGCAACGGTGGCCATGAGCTCGAGACTACGGCCACAAACTTGATTCGAAATATTTTTTGAATGGAGTGCTGGTTGGATGGCTAGGTTGGTTTGTCGCTGGCATTGTTCATCTAAGGTTGCAGGTTCGACCCTGGCCCAAGTCGGTGGATTTTCATGATGCAGAAAATCGACAGCGTTTATGTTGTATGATTATGCGGCATGTTGAATATCCCTAGAGTGCCTGTTTGACCCTGGACCAAAACAAAAGCCTACTATCATTTCGCATCGTCAGAGCTCAAATGCCTGCCTCTGGGAAGGAAACTGGGTTTCAAATTACACTTGCGGCGATTGATATTCCACCTATATGGTGCCGCACTAGAAAGCGATACAAGTTGCCGGGAATGTACCAGGTGTGCAATGGTAAATACTATTCCGCAGCCCCATTGGAAATTTAAAAAATACTTAACAGGGGCTTTAAATTAATCACAATCACTGGCGTAGGTAGTTCTGAGTGGGCCCGTATAAAAATTACTTCGGGGTCCTTTTTTAGATATGGGAGCCCTGTTAGTGGTACTGTAATTACACATGTTGGGGCCCCTGTAACTTGAAGGGTCCCGTATCACACTGATAAGGCGGTAGTTACGCCCCTGATCACAATCAACAGTTCCTGATTTTAACCCCCTCACTCCTTTTATCATTAAATGTTTCAGAAAAACTACAGGGAACAAGAAAATACCAAGAACCAGAATCAAAATTACATACATCCAACACTATTTGCTCAACACTCAAAAGGAAAAATTAATAGAATTACAGCAAGAGATATATCATTTCGTGGCTTTTGAACACGGGGATATTGTCGAGAGACACAGCTCCATCATTACCAATGATTGATAGAGAATCAAACTGACACCTGTCAAATCACGGCCCCTCCCAAAAAACTTTACAGGTTTCTGAAAAACAGATATTATCCCATTAGGCTCCTCTCATCCTTGAATCACTTCACTACTCTTACCCCCTGCCCCTACATTACCTACGACCTTGAATCCTACCTTCATCATTCTTACTCTTTCCTCGCCGGTCTTTTTGAATCAAACTCTCCAAAATGTCTCTGGCTTTTAATGAAGTAAATGAATTCATATATTGCTTATGTTTACAAGTGCATCTTGAATTCTCCGAGCTTCCGCTTAGCAGCAGAAGTCAAATGACGCATTGGGGATTATGTCATCCGCCTTTCCGCCTGTGAAGGTAGTAACCTTGGCGACCGAATGCGATATTTGGCAGGAGGCCAAAAGGAGTCCCGGGGACCTTGAAGCCGGGTCACCTGAGCTCCTCCTTAACTTTAGTCTTCGCCCGATGGCAGCACGGAAAGCGCACAATTTTTTTTCTTCTTTTTTTTTCTTATTTCATTGAAAAAAGATGGTATAAAATATCATCCGTGTTGGTTGATTGTACGGTCGGTTATTCTTTTTTGGGATGTCCGGAAAAAATAAAGGGAAATAGGGTATTGTTTTTCGGGGTTAAGAGTTATTGTTCGCTGGAAAAATGATCAATGTGTTATTGTTTCGATTTAGGAGAGATAAAGTTTTTCTTTCATGTATTGGTGGCAAATTTCCATCGATAAAAAATGGAAGTGTTATAAATAAATTGAAGTATAGCTGTGTAGGAGATGTATACATGTCAAAGTGATTCAATTTTAATTTTATAAACTGAGTAAATGTCATCTAAAAAGCGGTAATAGACCGATACTGTGAATATTTTCATTTCTTCTCTCCATATTTGACAAATAATTATTGAAAAAAATTATTAATCCTCTATCAAAAAAAGACCAATGTTTCATTTTCCCGGTAAAAAATACAAAATAATGCTTTAAAAAACAGATGATCATGGACTAAATTCACGTGACGTCATTGTCACATAATAACGACAAGCACGTTTCTAGCCAATTAGCTAATAAATCCAAGTGACGTCATAAGCGTACGATAAATCCAGTCACATGTTTACAGCCAATCAGTTCATGAATTCATGTGACGTCATAGTTCACATGACAAATGCAAGCACGTGTTTTCAGCCAGTCAGTTCAAGCGTTTCACTTGTGCCAACTGTTGCTTGTTGCAGAAACTTTCTTTTGAAAAGCACATATTTGTCAACAATAACAAATCACATCAATTTGCAAACTACACTTGGTTTAAAAATACACGTATAATATATTTTTTTTTAATTCAAAAAAATTTTTGATGAAATTTATTTTTTAATATTTGAATATCTTTATCCAATTACAAAATGTTGAGTTTTATTTAAAATTTTACAAATAGAACAAGTACACGTTTAATAACAGTTTTGAATTCAATTAAGGTCACGTGATTGCCTTTGTGATGTGACCAATGTTATCATGAATTTACACCAGTGAAGATAAAAATAAATATTTATCTTTTTTCAATTCCTACTATTAGCTCACTCTCTCTATATATTTATATATTTATCTTGTTCAAATTTTCAATCAAAACTAAAATACTTTCCATTTATCCAATCAAGTTCAAAAAAATTTTTTTTTCGATGACACTTGATGGAAATACAGTTTCTTCAAATTTTAATTCATTAATTAAATTAAATTAAATTAATTACCGGTTTCCGACGCCAACTTAAATTCGTCTCCATTGTTGTAACAATGTAACTGTTAAAACAATGACAAAAGTTGGCGTCGAAAACCGGTTTTTCAGCCCAACTAGCCAAACCGGGTGTGCATTGTTACAACAATGCAGACAAACACACAAATCATGCTCTTTTTTCAATTCCTAATATTTTAGTTACATATATATCGTTCAAATTTTCAATCGTTAATAAAATACTTTCTATTCATCCATTCAAAGTAGGAATTGACTCAAAAATTTTTTTTTATATTACTTGTCTAATAATTTAACATACATTCAAAAGAAATAACTGGATTTAAATTACCACATGCATAAATTGAAGCCTATTTTTATGAGTCGAAGATACGGGAAGAGTGATTGCGTGTGTGTATTTTCACTATTAAAAACGCAGACTGGTATATGTGCGCTTATTACTAATAAAAAGTCAGGTTAATCTAGAACGAATTAAGCAACTCACGATAATAGTTATGACAACTTCCTTTGTGAATTAATTTCACGGAAAATTTCATGTGCTGAACAATGAATCATGAGCGTGTGGTTCAAAAATTTCGAACGGGAACACTTCTTAAAGAAAGGTGAAAGTACGTACATACGAAACAGATAAGAATAGATCTAGTGATGTTTTATAAATGTCAAAACAAAGTTAACGCGACGGCTATTGAAATAAATTAATGAACAGAATTTTAAAAAGATTTTTTTTTGTGTGGATAAAAATGGTTTTCTGGTAATGTAATATATTTTTGTTTTTATGATTTGAGTATTGTATTATCTCATAATGATTCAACGGTGAAAGACCTTCATACTTTAAAGCACGATTAAACAATACAGGATAACATGAAGGTTGGTGTTCGACTTCAACACAACGCCCACGCGCAAGTACTTTAGTTTAAACACCAAATCCCTTTGGTGAATTATTAACATTCAGATTTACAATTCAGAACAAGAGCTAAATAACAACATATGGTGTTAATGTTTCTTTTCTTTTGAAATTTCTGTATTCCACCAAGGGACGTCGGAGGGATTCATGGGTGGTCCCCTGAACTACGACGAATGAGTGAATATTAACGTCGCTACAAGAGTTTTTCGCTCCTCACTACACGAATCAGTCACACGAGGGCTTTTGGCGACGGACCTCGTAATTTTGAACCATGGTTAAGTGACGCGGACAACACCTGAGCTGGCACCCCTCTCTCCTTACTCTCACACCACACCAAGGGAAGGACGTTTAAGCTCTCGACAGATTTAACGCGTATCGTTCCCCTACATGACGGGTCTTCAGTGGTACTGGGCTCGAACTCGTGACACGCTTACCATGATCCGATACCTTGACCACTTGGCTACCGCGGCCACTGAACTATGACGAAGTGACGAGACACTTGTTAATCCTAGCAGATTTAGTGTGCATCAATCTCTCTACACGGTGAGTCCTTAGAGGCATCGAGATTCGAACCAAACGACTCGAGTTGGTCAGGAGTTCGCCACCATGACCACTCGATTACCGAGGTCAGGTGAAATATTTTGAAGAATTCAGTGGCGTAACGGATAACATTTGGGCTCCTTGCAAAGTCAGGTTTTGGGCCCCCAAGTTGGATTATACAAAGGGTAGGTTCTTGGAGGTAGTCAGGCTCTGGGCTCCCTAGAACCCTGCCCCCTTCCCTTCCGCGAGGGTGTACGTTACGCCACCGGAAAAACTGCGCATGCGTGCGTGAAAATATGACATTTCGGTCTACAAAATCAAGTTCTTTAGTTGTTTCAGATCTGTTACTTAGAGTCAACGCGGAAAATATCTGGTACACTTACGTTATCTTCTCCAAACAATTAAGATCATGATCTCAAAACACTATATATGTATATTAATAAACAGAAAGAGGGAAGGTTGGCTGGCCCCAAAACATGTTCAACCCCAGTTTTATATAAATTATTTTATGTTTAAGCTGTCTTGAGTCAGCAATGTTGATAATACTGTAGCATCCATGCTTTTATTATTATTTTTTTATATTTAACTCTATTATTTTAATTTTTCTTATTTCCATTTAAAATCTATTGTCTAGTTATCTTACAATTTCAATTCTTTTCAGTTTGATCATGTTTATTCATCTCTCTTATAGAGAAATTTTGATTGTTGTGTAACTTTTTCTTAAAGTCACAATATAATAAAAATGGCTAAATCCCACTATAAAAGAACAAACTACTTTTTCTTGAAGTCACAATATAATAAAAATAGCTAAATCTCTATAACAGAACTAACTAGAAAATTGAGGCATTTCATAATTTAGTCTGTTAATGTATAAAATATTCCAAGTTTGATTATTGGTCCTTTTCGATGGAGAAAACAGCCCTTAAGGGTCAAGACAAAATAACACAAAAACATATGCCATAATGTAATGCGTATGTGCTGTAATAAAGAATATCAGAATGAGCGCATGCATAAGCATTTCATAAAGTATAAGAGGCTAAAAAAAATTTTTCAATCACACCAAAAAAAAATTGCTAAACGTTGTTTTTGAAATAAACAATGTCTTTCTATTTTCAAGACAATATATCTCGTTAATAAAAAGAAAACTCAAAAAAAAAAAAAAAAATATTCGAAAAATAATTGCGAAGTTTAATGCTCTCAATGTTCAGTCTCGTAAAAAAAAAAAAAAGAAGAAAAAAAAAAGGGGGGGGGGGGTTACGGGAAGAAAGAAAAGAAGGGCGAAAAAAAAAGTGAGTAATAATCGGCGAAAGTAAGTAGGTCGGAATGTTCCCCGCCGCTGAATGAAGAGACAAAAAAATGTTTACGGAGTATCAAACTAAAAACCGAATTCCGGCAGGCGCCAAAAATAAATTTTTACAATTCAATCACCGGTGGTTCACGCCAAATCGCGGAGCCAAAAATAATCCCTCATCTATTTTTCGAAAACCCTTTCTTTATCTTCCAATCTTATTTCAAAACGATTTTGTACACCGCCCAAATAAACCAGTCAAGTAAACAAGGAGACAATAAAGCGAAGGCGGGGGGTGGGAATGAGATCTCTCGTCATTTGCGATCGCAACAGGCAGACTGCTGGGCGTCCTTGTTACGTCCTTGAAAGCAAATATCAATCGTAAAACAAAAATTCTAGAAGTTAGTGGGCGTTGCCGGAAATTTAGGTGTATAACCTGTTCGCTCTCAAATCGATCTCCCCCTTCAATAAAGAAACAAGAACCAGAGATTTTTAATCGTCATTGTATTCAGGATTTATCGCAACCTACACGGACGTGTTGACACATTTTGGTTTATCGGCTGGCTGTAATGTGTAACACACATGTGCAACACAATACAACAAAGAGCCCGTAACGGCGTGGCTTTATTTCTTTTCTTTACTTTACTTTACGAGCATTCGAATAAAGAAGCATGGGGCTTGTCACGCAATGAAGAGTATATATAGACTTTCAAAACTCTCAGACGATATGAGGAAGTAGAAAGGGATGGGATCATCTTTGATAGGTTGCTTTCTTGAGCATTACGAAACGTGGCGCGTCTGATAGTTTGACATTTTTGCGAAAAAGTCGCTTTTGGACGAGATCCATCAAAATAAAGGCGGGGTGGGGAAAATCGAACATCATAGATGTTCTACACCCCATTTCTTATTCTTGATGTGCATTGAATTTTTAATTTCACACGCTAAAAGCGAATAGTTACGCATTTGCTGAACTTTTCAGTGGTAAGGTCGTAGTATTAGGTTTGGTGCAAATGAAATATCGAATTTTCTTAGCATGTGGATGTTAGTCTCCCTGTTTCCGTTATGTTTTTTTCTTTTGGCATAACCTCGTTTCGGGTCATATTATACAATGCCAGAGCCACATATAAATAAAAAAAAGATTTTTTTTACAAGTGAATTAATTCAACCTGTATTCGTGTAATTTTTATTAACACACTTTTATAAGCTTCACTTGTATGTAGTGGAATCTTTGAACTCAAATTTCACCAACTTTAGAAGGTCAGATTAATCCGAAATTTTGATCACTTGTCCAGGACCGATGACAATGCCATAATTTAATATTTTTGTTCCATTGTCCTCATCAGGATCATCAGGATTAACGATTTCCCACTTTCAGATTCCATCGCGCAACTGGCGACTCATTTCAGATCCCATTTCCAGATTTGGCGACTAAACGTTTGTAACAAGTTAGTTCGATTAAGTATAAGGGTGTCTTTTACTTTTTTTTAAAACTATAATTTATTAATACGAGTTTTAACTTTATAATAAGGTTGCAAAAGCTGCCCGCAATGTAAATTTGGCATTTGTAGAGAATAATGTTAAGTGCAGCGTTGGTTTGAAAAATTTCGGTCTGGTGGTTTTTCCCAACAAATGAATGGCTAAAACATCTGTGAAATTTGATAATCTGAAAATATTGGCGGAAACGAATCCAACTGCAACTTTTTTACTGCCAGTATCAGGGGAGTAGCTACAGCCGTATGAATGATAAGGGGCTTCAAACTACAGGGTCCTCAACAAGAGTGTAGCGTATAACGACATAAGCCAGTAACAGCCTCCGGACTGAAGTGATCACTTTGATCTAGTGGTATGTTACGCGCTTACAGATCAGAAGGTATCGAATTCTATCCTCCACATGTGTAAGCAAAAAACCGTAAAATGTTAAAGGGCCCTTCAAAAGAGCCGCAGTGAGTTTTCATACAGGGCCTACTCGAGACTAGCTATGCAAGTGGCCAGTATATTGATGAAATGCACGCAAATTTGAAATTAAATGCCCAATACTTGTCCTCGCCAACGCTCGGCCGCACACTCCGTACAAAAGAATTAAGAAATTAAATGAATGAAAATGTGAAATTTCACAGCATCCCAGCTTATTCACCGGATCTTTCGTCAACCGACTTTCGTTTCTGTAAACATTTAGAACAGTTTTTACGTGCTTAACAGTATGAGAATATAGACAGCCTGTGAAAAATTTCTTACCTAAATTATTGAGTTTACACATATAGATCAGAATAACAATTTTGAAATGGTGGTTGAAGCAAACGGAGCATATTTCTATTAAATAAACAGCTTTTGAAAAACGATATGCAGTTTCATGTATTTTCAGAGCTCGACATTTCTTACGCACCCGCCTAATATACATGTGTCATTATCATAGCATTCTGTATGAAAAAAACTTGTGCATCTCTTGGGTTTCCTAGGTCATTAATACATGTAATAAATCACATCCGCAATCAAGAAGTAATTATAACATCTTTCCTCTTGATTTTTTTTTCCTCCACGAATCAACGGAATGTCTAATAAAAAACAGGGAAAAAGTTTTTAAAATAGGGAATTGATCTATTTTTGTCGACGGCCGTTTTTTACAGCAATCACGTAGGAGAGAGGGAGAGACCTATTTTTCCTGATCTAAAATAATATTTTTGCAGGGGGTCGTTCCAGGAAGATCGATGGAACGCAGGAAATGACCAATTTCCTGTCCGGTTATCTCCAAAATTATCTTATCCGATTTATCTCTAGTTGGAAATTTGGTAATTTCATGTTTAAAAAATTTTTTGTTGTTGTTATCGCTCGCAGTATCTATCAGTCACGGGAAAAATCCACATGCTATGTATGTATGATCTATTTTTAATGGTGATGAATTCGCGATAAGTTAGGTTTTTTTTTCTATAACAAAAATATAGTAACCTTTTAGAGAGATTATGCAGATATAACTACGTAAATGCATATGAGTAGCGATTAATAACATGACCACTGACGTCACGTTTTTATTTTAAAATTTTAGATTGTTTCTGTTAATACCGCAAAGCGATATTCAGTGGAATAAAAGCGACAGTAATATCAACATTTAGAACAACAGCAGCGTAACTAGATTGTCACATGCATAGTCCTTTTGTCTTACACATGACCCACACAATTAACCTTAAAATGCAGTATATATTACTATTATTTTACCTTGGAGACATTCGATCGCCAACTATGTGTTCTTTCCCGATCTGGCACACCAGTCACAAGACAAGGTTGAAACCAGAACTGGCACCAGTGGCGTAATGTACACCCCCGTATCACGGGGAGGGCAGAACCCTAGGGAACCCAGAGCCTGACTGATGCCAAGTACGTAAGATTCGGTTTGGGGCTCAAAATCTGACTTTGAAAGGGGTCCTAATATTCTCCGTTACGTCATTGGGTGGCACACACTTAGTCTTTACATCCACACAGCCTGAGGAGTTTGAGACTCGACAGATTTAATGTGCATCTACCTTAGTATTAATCAATAATGTGAATGAGGTGCCAGCTCAGCCTTGACCGTGGATTACAATTACGAGGTTCATCACTAATAGCCCTCATGCAACTTCAAAACACGATGCTAAAAATCAATCAAGCAATCAATCTTACAATACGTATGCCACTCTTCAGCGGAGATAGTGAGCGTTTACAGAGAGAGAGAGAATATATTAACGTCGCGCTGATTAGCAACACGAGGGCTTTTGGCGACGGTCCGCGTAATTTTGAACCATGGTCAAGTGACGCGGACGACACCTGAGCTGGCATCCCCTCTCCTAAGTGAGCGTTTACAAATGTGGCACTTTAAAAAGCAACATGATGGCTATTGGCGACGGACCTCACAATTTTAATCACGGTTAAGTGACGGGGACAAGACCAGAGTTGCTACTCCTTCTCTAAACGTTCACACCACCCCAAAGGGAGACATTTAATCCTCGACAGATTTATTGTGCATCAAACCCTCTACGTGACGAGTTTTCAGTGACACCAGCTCGGATGTCAGAAATAAATCAATATATGTATATACAGTGGCGTAACGAACACCCCCGCATCGCCCAGGGCTCTAGGGGGCCCAAAGCCTATGTTATGTTATGGTTTTGGAATCCTTTGCAAGATCCGGCTTGGGGTCCAAAATCTGACTTTGCAGGTGTGCCCTAACATTCTCCGTTACGCCACTGTGCAGTAGCGCACACAGGAATTTTTCAAGGGGGGGGGAGGGGGCCAGGGTCGAAAGTTAACTATTCTCGCACCATGCTTCAATACGCCGCCCAAAATGTTCTTTCGGTTTTGTCGATTTTTCGGAGTAAAAAACAGTAAAAAATTAATTAATAAATAATTAGCATTAATTAATAAAATTAATTAATAAAAACAAATACTAAATTTAAATTTTTGTACTACATATATAGGATTATAATCAATCGAAAAAAAATAAAGGGCTTTGGGGGGTGTCCGGACCCGAGGACCCTCATATATGTGCGCCACTGCGTATATATATATGTGTGTGTGTGTATAGGTACTTTTGATCAATTCATTCAAATTAAATTTGCACTAGTGATTTTCTTCCAAGTATTTTGCGATATCGTGAAATATACACGAAGAATTGAACTTCCATTTCAACACCACGAGAATAGAAACCAGAAAATCGCAGTTTTAACCAGCTTGAGGACGACAATAAAATTATTAATAAATCCCGAATTCAAGCGTTTTATAACACCATAAAGGAAAACAAAGGACTAAAATTAGAACTCCAAATAAACCAAGAAGAGATTTTGTTCCACAGACAATGACATAGTAAATTTTTGCACATACACTTTTAATCAACATAAAGGACCGGCACCGTACTTATTTTCAAACGCTTCTTGATGTAACTAAAATAAAATTTGTTACTAAATACAAGAGGGAGGACCTTTTAACAATGCATACACATATCGAAAAAATCCATGCACACAATACTCTTTGAGTATACATAATCTAATGCCGATTATTTACAAGCAAATCGACCTATTATATGATCCAAACCCAATCAGTCAATTTGTCTGACAACATTACGAAACACAATACGCAGATAAATAACATCCATAAAACGACCGCCTACCGTCACGCCACACACAAAAGCGCTCAATTAACAGGGTCTGTGTCATTGTTGGATTATAAATACCTCTTGCTCGGAAGAATAAAAGAGGTCGGTTCCAATTGGGTCAACCGATTGATCAGACATCAATCGAACGTTAATCGGTGGTCGTATAGTTATCTCATTCCTGTTTGAGGTCGGGTTGAAGTTAAGTATACATTTTGGCATGTTCTCTTATTAGTAAGAGCTAGGTTTCGCCATTTCCGGATGAAGTTTTTGGCGTGACAATTTGGCGAGAAGATACTCTCCGGTATGCAATATTGACATGTCAATAAATTTTGAGATTTTTGGATCCAGATCATTTTTATCTACTATTATTATGAGGAACATTGAAGAAATAGAATGTTTTCGTCGATAAAATAATATTTCTTCATGGCATTTCCATGTTTAAAAAGTGAAGTCTTGAATAAAGATAACATTGGATATAGAACGCTTCCTACTATTTGCCCCCAATACAATATCAGTGAACTACTGATAATACACCTTGCAATTTTGAACCACGTTCAAAGGAGAATGACCAGAATAGGTCATTCCTACTTCACTGGATGATAACTCTAAACGTATTTGAATATACAATATTTCTATGATTTTTTTTTTCAACATTACTTTCAATTTTACGTTTGAATACGAAACATTTTTATTAATAATATTTTCTTTCGCGAAATGGATTGATTTTTTGATGCAGTACACTTGGTAAAAGAAATTTAAAATTCTAATTTCAACCTTGAAATATGACACTTCAAGCTGTTGCATTGATAATATTTCATAAAGACTAGGAGGGGAGGGTGTACCCCCTGTCCACCTAACTGTTGACCAATCCTCATTGTACAAATTATACAACTGTTCAAAATTAACTCATTGCTACATGTATTATGTAATTCTTTTTATAACCATAATATTTAACAGGACTTACTGCCTTTTTATAATTGTTTTCGGGTGAGAGATTAATTAATTTATTTATTACATCATCACGAAAAACTTTTTTTAAGTATAGACAGAAATAAAAAAAACAAAGAAAAGAAAGAAAGAAAGCACAGTTGTGGGAAAACAAAAAAATATTCTTATAGTACATTTTTCGTCGGGGATGCGTCAAATGTGGCAACATTCTTATTTCACGCCTTAAAAAGTTATTAATCAATAGTTCCAAAAAATAAGTTTTGATTTAAAACTTGTCGCCCACTGGTGTATCTAGTCTTGACTGGGCCATGTATCAAAATTCTTTGGGGGAAGGGGAATTGGAATGTTAATAGGACCATTTATATAACATTTTAAAAAATTTTGTTCACACATACTGGGGCCCCTGTAGCTTGGTGGCCCCGTTTTATTGATACAACAGGGGCGTAGCTGTCGCCATAACTGGCATGTAACCTTTTTTATTGTAGCAGACCTTCAACAGAAAATACTGCTGTGAATTTACGTTGTTGTTGTTGTTGTTGCTAATGCCACCTGTCTGACGTAGTCAGATCGAGGCCCACGAAATTCATCATGGCATTGGGCTATATACGCCTGTCGTTAGCCGTAGCTATGAGCACCATGCAGGTGACAGTACGTTTTGGCTCGGTTCCCCACCTCTCTTCCCCTTCCACCAACCACACAAGAGGACTTGCGGCTCGACGGCTATTTAGAGTACCCCCATGCCGCGAAGGCACTATACATTTACAAACATCCATGTCTTCTCCGGGATTCGAACCCAGGCCCTACGGCACAGCAGCCAGCGTCGCTAACCACTATACCGGATGGGCGACTGAATTTACGCAACGCTCTGAAGCTATTGATGCCGCACCTGGTAATTTTGAACCATGATCAAGTGACTAGGGTGACACCAGAGCTCGTAACCTCCTAAGCGAACTTCCACAATACGCTACGGGGAGGACTTTGAGCCTCGACAGATTTAACGTACTTTCAGGGACGTCTTAAAACTCTTTGAGGCCTCGTGCCCAGAGAAATCAAAAGAATTTTTGAGAAATCTGGGCCCCTATGCAACAGTAGGCTGAGATCTTTAAAAGTAGACAATATACAGCATGCACTGTCAAATCCTCGTTCAAACGGTTATTGGAAACAAATAAATGTGCACCACTCACAATCTCAAAAACCTGGGCACATTCCGGCTTGACCGATGGCCAAATTTCGACTCAATGAATTGAGTGGTTGTTTATGGTATAAAGCCTAGGCATGGAAAACGGTCATCACATAGTTGTAGTCTCACCACTTTTGCCAGTTGACATGCAGTTTGAAATCCCCCCTGTTTTTCAGAGAATATGTACGAGAATAAAATTAGGCCCTGGGCCATGCCTTAAGACGTCCCTGCGTACATCAGCCACTCTATACAGCGATTCTTCAGTTGCAACAGGTTTCGAACCCGCTTCTCGACCACGTCAGGAATGAGATCGTTAACCTGACCACTCAACTACTTTAGCCACTGAAAAAAAAACTCGAATGTGAAGCATAATACATAAGCACTTAAGCCTCAATTCAAAACAAAGAGAAAGAAAAAGTATTACACAATAACGATTTTTAAGCAAACAACATTATCTCTTTCTCGACACACAGACCCGTTACCCCATCATACGCACCCAAAACACAGTCTCAATTATTTCCTTTCCAAAATACCACTCCGAAAAAAAAAAAAATGTGATTATGTTTGTACATAACAGTTCATTTCACGCTCATTTTGTCAACAGGAGACGCACATGCGCAGTAAGTGAAATCCGACCAACATTCAAGGGCATTTAGAAAAAGAGCAGGAAAAAAAAGATAAAGAAGGATTTTGGAGACGCGGAAGTAAAAAGTAGAATAAAAACCAAAACAAAATAATTTTTGGTGAGCATGCAACACTCTCCGCTGAATAAGTAAGTGGAGGACACTTCACAGTGTCGCCCTCTACCCTTTTTGGGAAGGGGGGGGGAAGGGAATTAATACATGGCCTGTTCATTGTTCTTACGCGTTTATTCAAAGGGAAGGATGTGCTTGTTCGAAATATGGATGGGGTCGAGATTAAAAATATGGCACTGGTTTGCGGTTTGACTCTAGAGGTCGCTTTCGTGCGTATCACGTGATAAATGATAATCAAGGGCATGACTCGGGGTCATGTGACAGTGAATTGGTGTTTGAATTAAAAATAATTGGGCTTTCAATTCTGCATCATATGATATATCAAAACAACACCACGCCAGAAAGAAAGCAATAAATCATTTTTCTGCGTAAACATATTTGTGAAGCAAAATGCGACTTGTCATAAAATATTTGTCAAAGACTACTGGGATGACGGCAAGTAGCATTAATACACCGATATCGATTTGAAACTAAAATCATGCATGTGGTTATCAAAAATTTCAGCAACACTACGGTGACATTTGGATAAAATAAAATTCCAATCAACAGATCTGAAAAAAACTAAATAGGTTTAAAAGATAAGGATTGGTAAAACCTTTATGTAAATAATTAATCAAACCAAAGATCAAATATATAAATTTCGAACTCCGGAACGTTTCTAAAATTGTTTATAATAATAATAAATAGGTCATAATTTTTATCTCACTCATAAACAAGCATAACTGCGTTTCTCTTTTTTTAAAAAAAACACAATCCTATTTGAAACACGCACACAAAAAAAGGAAAGCTAGTGACTTTGAGAAAAAAATATTTACATCAGAATGAATTAAAATAATACTTTGAATAAAAATAAGGGCCCGTAGCTTCAAAAAAACACAATGATTTCTATAAATAACTTTCTGAAAAAATATATAAATAAATTGTATTTTTCAAAAGAACAAATCCGGAAGATGAAAAGAGCGAACTATTACGGAAGATTTTTTTTTCTATTCTGGAAAAACTATTTAATAGAAATCTGAAATCTCCAACACATTTTTCTTCCAATTTTCTCTTCCTTAAAATACATTTCGAATTCTCATTATATTTGTTTGTAAACAATATTTTGATCACGATATCGAAAAATAATGCATATATAAAAAAATATTTTGTAATAGGGGGAAAAAAACGACAGGTATCGACACAAAAGAAAACAACCAATCTATTATTCTAAGAAGATCAAAGAGAGAAAAGATCGTTTTCTGAATCTTCAGGTAAACGTCAAATCCATAATTCCATGAAGCAATGTGCGACATTTATATTCATCCACTTTCCAAGAGTACGTTCATGTTCTTCATTAAAAGAAATCGAATAAATTTTCCAATTCGAGGGACTGTTGTTGTTTTTGAACCAGTTAAAAAGAAAAACTCTTAGCGCAACAACTTTTTTCCATGGAAAAAAACCTTCGAAAAAGCACTAGGCATCCCGTCCTTCACGGAGCAAGCGCAGAAATCGCTCGTTAATCCCAACACTACACACACATAAAAAATAATAATCTAATAATAAAAAAAGGTGAACCGGCTGAAATCTCAAGGTCGTTTCCAAGGTTTCTTCGACGCAAGGTTTCGACGCCGATGAAAACAATGCCAGAGAATGAATGAGAATAATCAGAAAGGAGAGAGATATGGAAACTATTAGTTCCGCAGGAGAATCCTGCTTCCCGGAACACCCTCAGTTATGGAGGAATGAATGCTTTAAAAATAAATATGAAACAATCGTCTGTTCGTAAGCGACAAGTGGTTGGTGTTGGGGTCTTTTCAAACAACAACTCCATTTGAAAGGATGACGGAACTTATAAAGACACAAAGAAAAGAATGACAGTACAAGACGCTGTGGATTATTTTCCATTCATTTACTTTTTCCATAAAACCTTTTTTTAAATGGTTACAAATATAAATAAACAAACAACGGGTATGGTATTGAAATAATTATTACAGTATATACTTTTCTGTAAGTAAGAATGACATCCATCTTATTCTAATAAAATACTTTAACCTTAGAAAATTTAATTGAATATGAATTCAGACAGAAATTGTCGCGAATAAGTGTTTATCACAGCCGCACTGTAAAGCAATAGATGGATACTGGCAACGAACCTCGTAGCTTTGAACCTCAGTCAACTGACCAGGACTGTTGGTACCCCACGCAAACGGGAGAATATTTAACATGCATCAGCCCCTCTATATAGAGAGTCTTCAGTGGCACTAGGGCCGATCCCATGACACGCTGAACACTAGTTCAAGACCATAAACACTAGGCTACCACGGCCACCTGAAAATAGTTGCTGTGCGTAGAAAAACTGTGTTACCTCGAACAATTAAAATCAAGGATGGACTAAGCAGCCAGATATACAGTCGCAATTAGTGTTCAGTGATTGGTGAAAACAGTTTAAAGATCTTAACCCGATCCAATTTCTTCAGGCTGTTCCATACTACCATTTCCTGAATTTCAACACCAAACTACCATTTTAAAGATTCAGTGTATTGCATATTACACTGAACATTTACAAAGATTGTTTTTTTCTTCTCGACACAAAAATCCCCCAAGATAAAAAACACGCGTCGTAATTTTGAACCACAGTCAAATGACGAAGTCGACATTTGAGAAGGCATCACAAAAGTCACTCATTTTTCTGCACGGCTGCGGATCATAAACACAATACAGTAAAGCGTCGTTTATCCGAACGTTTATTATCCGGAGCGTCAAATATCCGAACCCAAATCCGGATATGTTTGCGAACAGTGCAATGCTCAACATTTGTTTCCTGTGAGGCCAAAAGTGACGGGAAAACTCAAGGTGAGGGATATTTAAGGAATTTCAGCTGTGCGATTTCGTAAACATCTGCGCGGAATATTAGGTCAGTTTGTTTTCAAGTGAGGGGGGCATACGTGCTCTTTTGATGAGTTTTGTTCATGCAGAAACCTGGATGGCATGCGATGTAGAAGACAGTGGATTTCAAACGCTAAATAATGAGGAGATAGTGACTTCTGTGCAAGAAGAATCCGACCCTGTCGACGATGAAACGGATGAAGACGAGGACAACAACAGCAACAACGAAAGTAGCAAGGGTCCATCAAATACTGACACTTTTCTGCGTTATAGACAGCTATGGAATGGTACGAACAACAGAGTGCTGTCCTACTCAACTACTGCTGCTGAAGAGAGTCAGAGACCTTGCAGTGAAAAAACGAAGGTGTACAATGGTACAGCAAAAAATAAGTGATTATTTTCCACAATAAAGGTAAAATTGCGACATTTTGCACCTAGTTGGCTTTTTCTTCAAGCACGGTTCCTGCATGTGATGATCTTCAACATTCGTATAGTGTCCAGTTACTGCGGATATACTTCATATACTGCATAGAATCGCATTCGATTTTCGGTTATCCGAACAATCGTGTATCCGTACGGTGTCCGGTCCCAGTTGATTCGGATAAAAAACGTTCTACTGTATGCGAGAATAGAGACAATTTTTGGAACTTCTCTAATATTAAAAACAAAACACAAAATCGGAACTCTTCTTACTGGGGTGATAAAAACGTCCCAACATAAATATTACACGTGGACATTGCCATCCTTTGGAAAGCAATACATTTAACAAATATACTTAGTTTATTTTTCTCGCATAAAAATGTTTCCATATTTTGTTTCCCTATACTGAAGGGGCGGGCAATAGTTTTGGCAAGAGAGTCACAATACCGGAGGCCCACACCTTTTTTAAACGATTGCATTCATTAGTTTACTTTGCATCTCATAAACGGTATAAATTACACCATATATAAAAATTAATAAATATAAGTTAAATAAAATAATGATAGTTTTATTCAATTTATTTATTGCGCTCATTTCATATCATTTATAGCTGCAAACACGTTTCCTAATTAGGAAAAGGTACCCTGTCACACTTTTCGCACTATTTTTTGAAAATCGAAAGTAAAATTGCTCTTGTGTTGAAATTCTCATCACAGCCTGCCAGTTAATATCAACACACTTGCATCTACATTTATTCTTGTTGATCTTCATGCAGGAAAAACTTCGCTCACTAATATATGTCCACCCAAATATAGAAAACATTTTCTGCGTATTGGTTTTCCGACTGACTTGGTAGGCCGCAAAATAAAACTCTTTGCAGACCGTATGTGGCACGCGAGTCTCTATTTATCCACTACACAGGTGCGATACAGGTTTTATATTTCACGTGATTATATGAAAAAAATGCAAATTTTCGTTATGTTTTTTTCCCCCCACGTTGAACCAGAGAATCATCTGGTTCAAAGTTCACAAACTTGAGAGAAAATTAGACCAGTATTTTGCCCCAAAATATATTCCAAATCTGGATCAACTTGTTTGACATAAGACGACGATGATTAGTTTGAACTTGTAAATCCCCGATGCGTATTCTGCTTGAAAAAGACCGTGGATATTTTTTAAAAAAATAAATGCGCGGAAGAGAGAGAGAGTGAGAGGGGAGCTAAGGTATATATGCAAATATTTAGGACAACTTTTTTATAAAAAAAATGGAGATATGGGGATTTTTTTGTGGTTTTTAGATTTTAGTACATTTTAAGAAAAAAAATGCTAAAATTAAGAATATAAAAAGAAATTATTGTTACTAATATGCGAAAAAATGGGTAAAAAATGACAAAAAAAATAACATACATAACATAACTATTCTGTATCAAAAGTTTATGAACAGACTTTCAATTTTTCAATTCTGATGTGTTGCTATGTTATTCATTTTTGAAATGACCTTCAGGATAATAGATATTTTAATTTTTACGAAAACTAGAGCACTTTACCTTTGTTATTATATTATATTGCTTAAAAAAACAGTGATTATATTCACATAAGAGGCTGTAAATTTTGCAAAAAAACAGTGATTGAAAATTTTGAAGGTTAAAGCTACAGTTATACAAAACATACATAAAAAATTTCAGTTAATTAATTTCAAAACCTTTTAGCAATCGCTGGCCCCGTTTGAGTATTTTTTAAAAAAACACACACACATTTCGTGTAAAACGCCGTTTCAAAGTATGACGTCTTGCTTAAAGTAATGGCATCTGCTTTTACTAAAACACTTATAGTTTTTGTTCCAGAGAACGGAAAATAATAAACTTGGTATTTTTATAAAGCTAATAAAATGGCCTATAAAATAAAACCATAAAAAAAATTTGTCAATTTTTGGCAAAATTCACAATTTTAGGGCAGTTGGATACCTTAAGAAGTTTCAGTAAAGTAACTAATACTTTTCTTGATGTAATTCCACTCCTCCCGTTAACGCTTCCAACGGTTTTGATTGAAAGAGGGTTGGTATCCTCGATTCTAATTTGCATATACCTAGCAGAAAGCAAAAATAGAACAAAAAAAATATTTTTTACAGGATATTAGCGACTCACTCACTCACCACGAGAACTATTGGACCTACATACTTAAAATTTGACAGCCATGTTCTTTTTGTTAAGTAGAGGCTAAGAGGTGAATGCTATAAGAATACTTTTTATGCACTCAAAAGCTTAATGCTAGGACTTGAATATCAATAACTTAAAAAATAATCAATCATCATGAAATAAATATAAGGGCTAGTTTCCATTTTGGTGAGAGTGGGTGTAGTACATCAATCCGAGTCCGGTGGTGACCACTGTAGGCGAGTGGTCATGGTCACGAAGTCGTGGTCAGTCCTGGTGCCTGGTCCAGGGTAGGAGTTAAATCCTGGTGCCACTGAACTCCTACCATATATAGGGGATAATGCACGTTAAATCGAGGCTCAAAGTCGGCGTGATGTGGAGTTTAAGAGAATGTTTTGCCACAACAGGTGTCGTTTTCGTCGATTGACCGAGGTTCAAATCTAAGAGGTCCGTCCCCATGTGGCGTAACGTACACCCCCGCATCGCGGAGTGTGTGTGTGGGGGGGGGTAGGATTCTAGAGGGCTCAAAACCTAATATTATGGTTTTACAATCCTTTGTAAAATCCCGCTAGGGCCCCAAAAACTGTTTTTGCAGGGGGGGGGGCTAAATATTCTCCGTTACGCCGCAACGCTAACAAACAATCATTAACAATCTATTAAAATTTAAAAGCACTCTATAAATCCGAAATTTTTTAATTCAATGTTTAAAATAATTAATTTAGCATTACCATATAGCAGCCCAAACTGTGAAACATTTTAGTGAAAAAAAAATTGACTAATTTACAGAGATACGAGTTGGAATATTCAAACCGATTGTACTTCATATTAGAATAAATTATTTCTGCACAAAAAAACAACCTTTTTTTTTTGCAGGAACGCGCGCGCGCGATCACGGTCTTTTTATTTGCAGAGGTAATCTATAAATATTTCAACCATTCCCAATCAAAACAAAAGCGCCCATCCAAAAACAAACCGGCAAACAAATTTTTGTTGACACTCCACCATACCTCTTACATCTCTCCGTGAAGACGCTATCCCAGGCACCTACTCCGGTCAAAAACCCGAGGGGTTGATTGATCGCCCAATAAGCGATCTCGCTCTCTCCCTGGTTGACGAACCCGAGAGGATGAGTAAGAGAGGCGAACGCCCCCTGCGGTCGTTTTCTAACGGGGCGGCTTTTTACCAGCCCCTTGCGTGCAGCGGCGCACGTACGCCCTGATTTCGCCTGGGGCGCTCTAACCTGCGGGAACAATGAACAACGCGAAAAACTCGTTTCTGCGCGAGAATCGGCGGGGGAATTTCTGCGGTTGTAAAGGTCGCAGATAACAATGAAAACAATTCAGTCACGTGGTTTTTTTAGTGTTTACGTGAAATGGTTAACATGTTTAGTGTAGTTCTGTAGGCGTCAGCATTCAAAACTGTATTACGGTGACCTTATAAATAGTAAGATCCCTATTAAAAGAGATAGGAGGAGGTTAGATTATTAATTCTTAAAATCTGCTGGCGCTTCAGCAGTGGCGTAATGGAGAATATTACCTCCCCTCCCCCTGCAAAGTCAGGGTTTGGGCCCTAAGCCAGATCTAAGCCCCCTAAAATCCTGCCCTTCCTCGAGATGCAGGGGTGTACGTTATGCACCTGCGCTTCAGTATTAGTGGATTAGTATAGTCACACTAGAAACTATATGAGGGTCATAGACTTCGTATTTACAAACCTCGTACGAATCGGAGCATGAATTGTGGTAACTCATTCTACAAACTTCCACATCACGTCAATAATCAGTACCGTTTACTGACATTACTTTCCACGGAAATCATTGGAAATTGCTATTCAATAACACAATGCAGGCCATTAAATTGGCAGCAAAGGATTCAAGACTACTTGAAGAGATATATTTATATGTATGCTAGGTTTGTGTTCATTGAAAAACATGAGGTACTACACAATTAATCACTGATGCATCATCACCGCGCGTGTGATTTCCCATTATATTTAAATTCACCTATCTTCCCCACCACGCCATGTGAGTAATTTGAGACGATATCAAATTTAACGTATATTAGTATTTATTCTAATTTTTAGATAGAATAATTACTATTGATCAACTCAACTAATACTAAGTAAGGAGAACCATTACAACTCAGCTATTTTTGTTGCTATTAATTACACTGCTTAAGAACATTTTTGACAATTAGGGTTGCAGTAAATCAGGAGTTCAACATTTGTAACAACATTTACAAAGAGGTAGCATGCGCTTTACGAAAAAATATAATCTAATTTATTCATTTATTAAGTTGAACATTTATGAATATTCCTATCCTAAGATGATCTTCCAAAAATTCCAAAAAAAGTCAGTAAATTTAAACACGGACAGTCTAATTTTTTTTTTTAATCTTCAATCCTTGTGATCTCTATTCTCAAGAAAAATTTACGTTCCATTATTTTTTAAAAAAATGCTGTTTCATTTTAATAAAGAAAACACAAATGCCAGAACGATTTTTGGAGTAACAATATAATAAAGCAAATCGTTATCTAGAATCACGCTTTCATAATCATGCAATAGAAAACGATTTTTTCAAAAATGAAACTCAAAGTTATTCTGACATTTTTTGGAATTTTAATTACACTTGAATAGAAAAGGAAATAAAATACCAAACAGGAATACGAATGGATCGGATGGGGGTGGGGGCGATAGACAGAATTAGATCAAAATTAGAAGTACCAAGATAGAAATTTATTTAAAAATAAAAATGCACGAAGAAAGTTTTTCAAAATACTGATTTTCAGCTAAAAAACAACTCATTTTTCGCCTAGCAACAGAAGCAGTTTTATGTGAGGCCCACAACCTCACAAAGAGGGTCTTCCCCCTTCTTTTTTTTTTCCCTACCGAAGAGGCCTAGAAAAGGGTTGGAATTCATTTTCCATTTATATTTTTTTCCAAGTTGTAACAAAGGAAAAGAATTCTACAGTCTACTAGAGAATTAAAGAAAAAAGGTTCACAGTTCGACCAAACCGTCACGGCGTAAAATCGTCTGACAAAGTAAAAAAAATAAAATAAAATTTCTTTTTTAAAATGTTACCAATAAAGTTAAACCAAAAAAAGAATTCGTTTTTTTCTGAAAGAAAAGTTACTTTAAAAAAATCCTTTCTTCTCTTGTTTTTCAACGGAAAAAAAAAATAAGACTCAACAATCTAAAAAATTATAAATTAAATCTTTTAACACATTTAATATTGACTCCGAAACGTAGGAATGAAATATAATCCGCACTTCATAAATAAACAATCTCAGCTCAAAAAAGAAAGTATTCAAAAAAGTAAAAAGAAACACAAAAAAGCAATAAATCTTTCCCCAGAAACCGTAGATCTTTATGAATGAAATCGGTTACCATGGCAACGTTATTTCCAAAAGCTATCAATTGCAGCAAGCGTTAACTGTGCAATGGATTTTCACACACAAGGATAGGAAGTGTAATTGACCGCGTCGCGTGGGTACAGTGCAACCTGTTACACACAAAAATACCTTTCTATTTTTTTTCATATATTCTTTATTCTTCTAAAAACCTTTTTTGAAGAGTTATGGTTCTATTGAGACTTCCACTTTTCTTTCTACGTAAGTATTTATTTCATACGTTTCAAGATCAAACATCGGAGAATAAATCTTGCGATTTCTTCAAAATTTCTTTACCTCGCAAGATAAAAAGGGATTGTGAATCTAAAGCTGTTGAAATATTGATTTCTAATGAAAAAGTAAGGTCCTTAGCTGTCATATTTTTTCTATGTATTTATGTACATATTTACATATTCTACACAGCGATTCCACTTACAATTCGGCTGTGTATTAATTATTAACTGAACAGTAGAATTAAGTTCCACATGGCTAAACAAATGTGTTTTTAAATAATTTAAATTCATCTCAGAATTCAGAACTTAAGCCAGAATCGAGTCTAGAATTTCATTAAGATTCAATAATTTAAGATAGAGAACTTCACAACTGTAGGTGGTCATGGTCGTGATATGGGTTCGAATCCTGGTACCACAAAAGTTGCAACGAGTAGAAAGGCTTATGCATGACATTGCCTCAACACGATCAAATGTCGAAGATACCTGAGCCGGCATTCACTCTCCTAAATTCTACACCACGCCACTGTGAGGATCCTGAGCTAACACAGATTTGAAATGCTTCGGCCTCTCTACACGGAGGGTCTTCAGTGGCACCAGGGCTCGTATTCATGACACGCTGATCACGGAGACGTGACTATGACCACATGGCTACGGCGGCCATTCGTGTTGCTGTATATAATGAATCATGGCCAGGTACTTTTCCATTTCGCCGGCGCCGACGATAAAGTCGCCAAAAACGATACAACCAACGCCAAACGGAATATTCCGGTTGGTAACATTTTGCCACCACATTCTCGAAACATTTAGTGGTCTTTTTTATATTTTTTTATCAGTAACGTCTTTTTCATAATTCATCAAAAATGGATGAAAAACCAATGAGAGCATTTATTAAAAAAAATTGTATGAGTATATTTTGTGTTTTCATCAATGATGCCTACTTGGCGGGATTTGCGGCGGTGAAACGGAAAAGTACCAAAAGTCATCATTAAAAAGGTCTTCTGCATATTTAATCAAAATAGGCCTTGAGCTCTGCACGTGGCGTATCAAGGAAGTCTTGCAAGTAAAGCAGTATCATCATCATGTGACATCTTCTGAAATCCATCGCTCATAGCATTATGATAATTTTTATTTAATATAATGCATAATCAATACTTAACTTTCCAGAGATTTATTTATTTATTAAATTTTCGAAGTTGTCATAAAATACTTCCCCCTCCTCCGCAGAAAGCCCTGTTTTTGACAAAGAAAGATAAACTCTCAGCTAGTCCACAAATGAGATTCGGATTTCTGGGTTTTCAGGTTAATGTGAACGAACAGAAACTTTTTAACGAGAGAACGAGTGTTACTTCACCTTCATCTCTGGAAAAAGCGAGAGAAGCAAAGCAAACATCACGCTCTCAAAAATAATAAAGGAAAGTTACTTCTTCGCGAAGCAGAGTCGTAAAAACGGATCAAGAGTCAAAATGAAGAAGCGTTCCAGATTGGGGGCAATCAGGGCTGTCAGTCGTCCGTCGCAGCTCTCCTAAACAAACACCGACGGAAGAAAGGAGGCTGCACGCGTATGGAGTTGACAGAAAGAGCATTGGATAATGTGCAGCCTTTGGTTCCAGGATGCACAGACGGAGACAGAATTTTGAAAATATTTACAAGCGGTGGAACAACATAACACATAATTTCAAAAATAAAAACATTTTCAGATCACCCTGATAAACAGAAGGTTGTTTTGTCTGACCGAAAGTAAGTTGTAAGGTGTTTAGATTCCCCTTTATAGCCACATGAGAGCTCTTGGCGACGGACTGTCAAGTGTCGAACGATACCTGAGTTGGCATTCCACTCAAAACTTTCACACCATGCCAATTCGAGGAGTTTGAGCCTCGGCCAAATTCAACCTACATTAACCCACCTACACGGTAGAGCTTCAGTGGCGTAACGAAGAATATTAAAGCCGCATGCAAAGTCCAGTTTTGCCTTTAACAATTTATAAATTAGTTAAATACATACTTGACATCATTCAGGTCATGGGCATCCTAAAATTCTGGACGCCCCCGCGATTCAGGGGTGTACATTACGCCACTAGGTGACACTAGGGGTCGAACCCACGACCTGAATCTTTGACATGTGTGGGAGTATGCTTTGTACGGGCACGATTTCAGTCACAAGAGTGCTTACAACAATCTTCACCAAAAGGGGATACAAGGCAATCGACTAGAGGTATATGTTTTACACAAAACATAAGAAACGAATGCCATTTTTTTAAATCAAGGAAAGATACATTTAAATGTGTTTTTCTTTATCCTGAACAGAAGCGCGCCTTAAATTTTGCTACGATCGTGATCTAACTACATAATAAAGCAAACAATCAATTGCTTTTGTGATTTAACAAATCAAGAGATATCTAAGATAAACAAATCGAATATTCGTTTCTTTTTCCAGGGCTGAAAAACGCTAACGTGCGACCGCTTTTTTCCAAAACACCTCTTCCGAACCAAAACGTACCTCACGAACCATTTAGAGGGTATTGTACAAAAAAAAAGAGGGTCAAGTAACTCCCAATATTTTCCCTCGAAGAACAGGAGTTCATTCGTTACGTTTGAGGGCACTTCACCCCGTGAGGACGAAAGTGAAGATGCTCTAGTTAACGGGGCGTCAATTAAGAAGGAGGAAGAAAAAAAAACAGGGCTCGACGAGAAATGGGGCGTGACATAGGATAAACAACATACCGAATTGGGACGATGTGTGCCCTGGTAGTGGTTCTTCGAGAATTTATGACGGGGAAAGTTGATGGGTAAGATATGGGACTGTGAACAGATACGGTCTTTTAACTGTGGTATTATGGTCCTTTTCCTCGTAATAAATCCATTGCACTTTGACAGCTCAAAGATCAGTGACACTTAACTGTTTCTTTTACTACGATTAGTTTTGAATCTAGTGAATGATTCATGTGTAATTTATCAATGGCAATGTTCGTTCTGGCATGCTTTGCGATATTTTAAGAAATTTTGTCATTCAATTAATAATGCATTGATCGCGCCGTGTACACTACCTCGTAAGCCACGAATGCATGACGAGTTCAACCCCGTAAATAGACTTAATCAATCAAACTTCCTCACCATTCAAAAGAGAAGATTTCTGAGAAAATGATATATTTATATGCAGAATCACCCCATCCCTTGAGATTCATCTCTAAAATATTCAATATGGTTAGAGAGTTTGGAACCTTTATTATTATTATTATTATTATACGGGTACGATATTAATGTTCTTGTCTATAATTTCTATTTTGAATTAGAGAAAAAAATGTTAACACCATGAAACTTCTAATTGCCTCTTCAAGTTTAGACTGTTGCAGAGACGTCTTAAGACATGATCCAACTGAGCCCGGACCCAGGGCCTCAGCCGCAATGGGGACCTTGTCTAGTTCTCGACTCAGTCTTAATATCATAATTCGAATAATTTCAAAGGAAAAATGTTATTTCCCGTTGTATATTCTCCGAAAAACTGGGCATTTCGGACAATATGTCAACTGGCTACTTGTGATGACCGTCGCTGACGTATAGGCCTATACCTACCGCCTCAGTCAAAAGGCGGCAGTCGGTCGAGCAATTGTAAGTCATGCACATTTATTTTTTTCAGGTTACTGTTTGTACGAGTATTTGACAACGTATATATGCTATGTACTGTCCACTTTTAAGGGTCACATGGGGCCTACAATTGTGTAGGGGACCAGGGCCTCAAGAAGTCTCTGGACTGTTGCATTCAATTCGCTAGTTTTCAACTTTGACAAGCGATCAAGAAAAAAAATCATATTTCCTTTTAAATTTATCAATCAGGTATGTTGGAAAATTGCTAAATGTTAGGTGGAATGCAATTAGGGATAAAAAAAAAGAATCTTACCCGTAATGGGTAGGCATGGTGACTTGGGACTGCAAGAAAGACTCATGAGCACCATGGCGGCCATACAGTCGTCCATGACTCCGTCATCCGCACTTGACCGCCTCTTGCGACCACTGCAACGAGAAATTAACAATTAGTAAAAAAGATTAAACAAAGCATATATTTTAGTATAATAATATATATACACTGTGATACATATTTTCATGAGAACAACATGAGCGGAACATACTCTTCGATGTAACAAAACATTGAGCAAATCGGTTAATTGGCTACAAATCGGTTAATTTGATCAAAAATATAAAGTAACGAAATGGTGACATAAAGAAGATCATAGACCAGCGGTTCTTAAGGTCCGTGGACCCCTGAGGGTCTCCAGCACCTGTTTAAGGGGTCTGCAGAGTAACATTAAGATTTTTCTCTTTTATAGATTCTGAAAGGCCTCATGGAAAAATTGAAAGATGTGCCAACCTAGACTAGACCAACGAAAGAACTACTAAAACATGTATTTTGATCAAAAATTATTAAGTCAGGAAAGGGTGTTCAAAATCTTAAGTCCGTGATATCAGGTTGATAAATAAAAGGAGGCCAGAACGATCGAAAGTTTAAGAACCACTGCCATAGACAAAAGTTTAATAGTGAACTTATAGTTACGAATCAGTCGGTAAGAAATTTATTTAAGGAACTGGTTGTGACAACTTTTAAAAAAAAAAATGGAAATATGGGGATTTTTTGTTGTTGTTATTTTTAGATTTGTTTAGAACATTTTAAGAAAAATATGCTAAAATTAAGAAGAGAAAAAGAAATTATTACTAAAATGGGGAAAAATAGGTAAAAATTTACAAAAAATAGCATAAACGCGGCCCATTTTTTACCAAAGGTTTATGAACAAATCTTCAATTTTTTTATTCTAATGTGTTGCTATGTTATTCATTTTTGAAATGACCTTCAGGATAAGACATATTTTAATTTTTACAAAAACGAGAACACTTTATCTTAGTTATTATATGAAATTGCTTAAAAAAACAGTGATTATATTCACATAAGGCACTGCAAATTTTGTATTAAAACAGTGATTGATAAATCTGAAGGTTAAAACAATTCTATTATTATACAGAACTTACAGAAAAATTTCAGTTAATTATTTTCAAAACTTTTTTTGCAATCGCTGTGGCTCCGTTCGTGTATTTTAAAAAAAAAAAAACACATTTCGAATAAAACGCGGTTTAAAGTATGACATACGTATATATCTTGCTTAAAGTAATGGCACACACATCTGCTTTTACTAAAACACTTGTAGTTTTTGTTTTAGTGAACGGAAAGTGATAAACTGGTATTTTTTATAAAGCTAATAACATGGCGTATAAAATAAAACCATAAGAAAAATGTGTCAATTTTTGGCAAAATTCACAATTTTAGGGTAGTTGGATACCTTAAATAAAGTCAACCAAGTGGCCTCAGTATTGGACGTGGCAAAGAGCTCGTGGAAAGCAAAGCTTCAGTCAAGCCACGCGTTCGAATCTTAAATCCACTAAAGATTCGCCAACTAGAGAGGCTGGCCTAAATTCTGTAGGGGCACAAAGTTTTGATGTGCACGTGGCGTGAATGTGGCAAGTAAAATGCCATCTCAAGTGTCAACTTCGTCCTCAGACAATGGTTAAAAATTAGAAGGCAGTTTCTGGAAGATATTTGAGTCAATCAGATATGTGTGTTGTGTGACCAGCCGGAAGAACTCAATACAATAAACAAACCAACTAAACACTCTGAGAATAAAGTTTTAAATAGGCTTATCAACGGTTCATATATACCTCTTACCTTTCAGAATTTAATACAACATTGAAAGTTGATACGTAACAATATCAAATGTCACCCTCGTTGTTCCTGATTCAAAATAACCTTCTGTTCAACGTTCACAAACCTGAACTAATCCAGATGTACCACTATCATATTTTACACTGAAATTAAACCATGCATTTCTCCACTGTGGAATAGATGTTAACAGAAAATATAATGAACTTTCTAAATCGATCGCGTGATTAAAAGCATTCAGATTTGAAGTGAAATTCATTATATCAAACACGTAGCAAAGTCAACTCTGCAACCAAGTCAATTTTAAAACACTAAATTTAATATTTAAAGATGGCTTTTTTTTTTTCAAAATGACTTGTTGGTGCTTGCTTCATTGCACGATGATTTTGAAATATATTATCCCGATGAAAACCTATAAAACTGTGGAGAGTAAGCTTCAATATATATATATATATATATATATACATGTATGTATGTATATATTTTATATATATATATATATATATATATATATATATATATATGTATATATTTATATATATATATATATATATATGTATGTATGTATGTATATATATATATAGTGAATATTGGAGCATACAGCATGAATTCTTTTTAGTCATCTTCGATAGTTTGTCACTGAGAATTAATAATCCTTTCATGACGGGGGGGGGGGGTCGTGTTAAAAATTTCACATCTGCAAAACACAGTAATGGATTCCATATTTATAAAGAAAAAAAAGAAGAAAAATAACTTAAATTTTTAATTTTAAAAAATTATCTTTAAAGGATTTCTTACTCAAAAATACAATTAGTTTTCGAAAATTAAGAATTTTCACACTCGTCTGCAAAAGCCGGTATCAACCGGCATGCTGCCAGTACAGAAAATTGATAACATAAAGCAATATATTCATAACATATATCAAATAGTTTATGTAATATTTAACATTACCTCTCATTTAAATATTCCTTTTTGAGGAACATTTTAAAGTTATCCAACGTAATTATTTTTTCTCGGAAAGTAGTACCATGTTTTAGCGAATTTTTTTTCGAACTGCCCATTTCAAGAGCCACGCACAAAACTGACAACGGGTTGGCAAAGGATTAAGCCCATGACTTTGCCTATGAGATGGCGTCAAAAAGGAATTTTCCCTTTCTTATCAGCACTACCTGAAGTTTTATCACATTTTAAAATAGAAACTGACCAGGCTAGAATTTGATAGATTTTGGAATCGGAGATGAGATAAGAGAAAGAGAGAGAGAGAGAGTCATATCTAACTTTTAAGGTATTTTCTATCTTAAGATAATTATTTTTTATAAAGTCCATTGTGTGCAGGAAATAAGTTACGATATGAATATTTCACAGATTTTATTTTGTCTTTAATTTAACAGGCATATAAAATAATTTACGATCAAAAGCAATGAAATATAATTTTTGTTTTATTTTACAAAAATTAATGGAAATTTTTATTTTTATTTTGTAATTATTAATGGAAATTTCACGTTTAGTTTCGTGTTTCTCGAAAAATTTGTTTTTAGTTAATAAATACGGCAGTTGTGATAAAAAATGCACCGACAAACGGAAAAAATGTATATTTCCAATGTTTTTTTTTATGGTATTCCTTTAAAAACAGAGGAAGAAAGTACTTAGTACTTAAAGTCTGCTTCACAGTTAAATAGAAAATTATAAACTGTCTTCATTTAATAAGACACATTTCCCTCCAAAAAACTCATTTAACGTATTGACAAACACATAACCTAATTTTTCTTCAAACTGTCCCCTCACGTATATAATAATTCATTATTATTATTCAATTAAATATGAAATTTTAGGTTACACTTAACCTTTTCAGACAAAACGGTTAAATATAGTTTTAAAAGAAAAGAAACAGATAGTGTCTTGTTGGAAATGATGCCACAAGAACAAACCGTAATTTAGATACATACTACAAAGACATGCCGAATGTTCATTTTGTAATTTGAATGAATAAATAAGAAAACCTCGTATATTATTTTCAATCAAACACTTTAATGCAATAAACTTCAAGAAAACGGACACATGGTTTTTATATACCACCTTTCCAACCTACATTCAGTTCACTACGCCTAATAAAATTACACGAACTACCTCATAAAAATCAATTTACCTACATCTTAAATTCTATTAGACGCATCTCCACTTTAATATTCAAAAGCCTTCAAGCCCATTAGTTCAATGCTTCTTCGTCTTTAACCGCTATCCCTCTGAGCTATAATTTCACGAACCCATTGCCACCAACAAGAAGAGAAAAGATGAGAAAAAATAGCACTAGCGTAACACGCTCTCCCTGGAAAAGTTTAACCGAAGAAGAGGAAGAGGGATGAAAAGCTACGGAGCACTGCACCCAGAAATACCAGCAGAAAAGCTTTCGAGTACCCGGAAGAACCGCCAGGGGCGCTTCCCGACCTCTCGGCTGCAGCCCCTTGGGGAACACGTTGCCCCACATTCGAACTCTTTCCGCGTTCGAACGGGACACAGCGGGAGATCATTCCCATGCACTCAGGAAAATTTGCTACGCGACAACTTGCGCGGAATATTTTTCGCCACCTTATTAAAATTCCCCGTTTTAGTTGCACTTAAGGATTCTAATCATGGATCTCAGTTTTTAGGCCCATGTCAGAACAACATTTCAGTTGGCATCATACATACAAAACTTCCACACGACCTTTTGTAAATGTTTGAATACTCAGTGTACAAGATTCCGTGATTTCATAAAAGCTTTTTGAAATCAAGTAAGGAGATTACTACTCTCGCGTGGTATGGTGTTAAGGTTTGACATAGAGGAATTTAAATTGAGATCATATTACATTGAGAGACAATTTTTGGTGACAAATTAAGAGTTAGACTGCCGATTCTCCCCCCCCCCCAACCATTAATCAGGGGCATAGCAACTGCCGTATTAATCATGCAGGACGCCCCAGCTTCAAGGATCCCAAAATGTTTAAGCATAAAAATGCTAAGGGGTTCCAAGGAATTGAAAAATACGGGGCTCACTCAGGACCAGCTAAACCAGTGCGATTAATTAAACTTTTAAACCGGATTCAAACAATGTAGAAACAACACAAGATAGTACCCTTCATTCTAAATTTCCAAATTACTCCAAACAGTAATTCCTGAAAAGAGGGCTGCGGAAAATCTTAATATATATCTCTTGCTAACTTGCTTACACTGAGCAACACCTCTCCTCCCCAAACTACCACACCAGTCCAAAGGGAGGATTTTGAGCCGCAGCCTCTTTACACGGCCAGTCTTCTAAGTGAGCCGCCGTGTTTGTGATCATAACTACCAAGCTACCAAGGCCCAGAAGAACGACATGGGAAACACACAGAACAAAAAGGAAGCGAGACTCAAAAATTTTTAAAGAATGTCGAAATCCGTTCATCAAGTCACAGAGGCTCTTTTTAACCCCTTAACTCCAGATAAAGTTACGCAATTTGCATCCCGGTGCCACTGTTTTTCACATAGGTGCGTATTAGCGGTGTATTGGGGTAAAAAGAAAAGGCATAAATAAAGCGAATTCTTCCCTGAAATATGTAAATCCGTCGCAAACACACACAACACACACTCTGTCAAGGTCATTTATTGCAATCCTATGTCTTTGGAATAGTTTTATTGATAGCAGCTCAAAGAAAAGATCGTATTTCGGAAAGACGTATATATACGTCTGTGGATCCAATGCATTAGATGCGGAAGACGTATATATACGTCCGGAGTAGCTGAGGAAGACGTATATATACACCAGTGGTAGTTAAGGGGTTAATTTTTCTCCTGAGATTAAAATTTCTCACAGATTCCTTTACCATTTTCTTTTTTGAGGCATATTCCACCAACGACTTCCGACCAGTCAGCAACATCGATTGCACCAGTGAAAGCCGACGAAAGCGACGTAAGATCATATTTCCGATCCCATTTACCGAATTACGTGAATTCATTGCAATTCCCTGCATGCAGCCCAACCCAATGCCACTTTCAACAGTCCGTCCTCAATAAACAAGTGCGAAAAAAGGAGGTCTGTAAACAGCCCATTCGAAAGACAAATAGCGAGAGAGCTCTTGGGCCAGCAGATAAGATTCGAAGGCTGTGACATTGGGGGAGTGGGTCAGTGGAACGCTGCTGGTCGCATGTCCAGTCCTTCCCCGCTTCTGGACAAAAGCTGACCTTAGGAGCACACACCCTGACAGAAAAGAGGCGGAGAGATAACGATTATTGGATGGAGCTGGGTCAAAAGTGGAAATACTGCTGCGGGTACTGTTAAAAGGTCTATATCAATTCAAGGCAAGCCCATAGCTTTTAACACTCCCAAGAAGTTCTTTTTAGTATTTTATGAACTCAAATCAAGCATCCCCTCTTTTTCCGTATGATGATATTCAATGAAAATAAGGGTTGAATCCATTACGCCGTAGAAAAGCTGAATTAAATCAGATTCAACTACAACAAATTGAAGTATGGATAAAAAAATCCCAGAGTTATAGCCATTCAAAAAATATGAATAAAGTAATTTCCGAGTATAAGACATAAGTGCGTTTTTTCTTCAAAAATTTACCCCAAATCAAAACCCGTTTGTAAAATTCATTTAAAAAAAAGTTCTATTATTTTCAAATATATTATCAAGCAGATAAAACGGGAGGGACATTTTCCAATAAAATTGCTGTAAAGATGCCAACAATGACAAATTTTTTCTGGTAAATTAATCATATATGAAATTAACGCATTTTTTTTTCATTCACTTGTTACGTTGTCCACTGTCTGCCCTTGTCTTACTTTCTGCGTCATTTTTTGTTTGCTTGGAAAATAAACGGGAAAGAAATATTCGTATATGGGAAGTAATCGTCGATCAATATTTTATGCCCTGGAGGGAAAACTCGCCGCATGATGATCAAATGCATTCAAGTATCCTGATGAGTTTATGTAAGTTTTAGAACCTTGCGTTAACTCGTATTCTAACTGTAGATGATTTCTGTTATTTTTCCCTTCTTTTTAGAATAAAATTTTCCGCTCAAAATACCCCAAAAGTTGAAAAATTGAAATTTTTTTGTGAAAGTCTAGCGGAAATTTTTTTTTTCCCTTTTTTCTTTCCCCCGAAATAAGCGGATCCAAAAATATGCCTTTAACTTTGACTTAAGTTTCAAAAATTCTCTACTAACACGCAGAAGAATCTAGGAAAATCTCGGATTATATATTACCATACTCATCCCCATGAGCGAGTTTGTGACCTTTAACTAGGTAGACTGCCATATTTCAAGTTATGCATAAAGATGTATCCCGGAAAAAAAAGTAACACAAGTAAGTCACTATGTATATTTTATCAGAATATTTCTTCAACGACATGCTAGCCAATTTTTTATTTTTTTTTTATTTTTCGAATGTATGTAATGTCATTATCCACCTCCTCCAAGATTTAAAAATCCTTGGTTATTTTCCCACGTCTTTTTTCTCCATGCCATAAAAAAAAGCTTACGCACGCATGTTGTCATATCCACCGCAAGAATCCGGTGAGAACCGGCGTCACTTTCAAAGGAAACTCCATCCACATCCGAAGAGAGAAAATTTATTTGTGGAAGATTTCTGGTGAAGAAACAGGTATATATTACGGATAGAGATATTAAAATAAGGGAAAGCGCAAATAAAGGCAGGAATAAAACGAACCGTAAAAAATCAAGGAATGGAGTTTTCGTGAAGTTTTGTTCGAGCAATAAATTGTCCAGAAAAAAAGCCAGAAAGTGTTTACTTATTTTATAGGGCGAGTTTTGGGTACATGATTTCACTCAAGCAAATATAATCCTCGATGTTAGTCAGTGTATATAAGAAAGATTTATTGGGAAATAGAAAAAGAAAACTAAGTAACAAATAATAACGCAGAGCAACAAGAAGTTTATGAAGTATTTGAATTAATTTTTTGTTAACATCACACTCTAAAACAACGCACGGGCTACTGGCAACGGACCACGGTCAAGTGAAGTGGATGACACTTCAGATGTCACTCCTTTTTGATATTTCCACACCACGCCAACGGGAATCCTCGACAGATTTAACAGGCATCAGCCCTTCTAATGGTGGGTCTTTAGTGATCCAAGACTTGAGTGGACATAGTCGCGACGCGACGAAGCTGACCACGAGTTCCCGACTATGACCACTTGGCCATCGAGGTCACAAGAAGCTCATCAAAGAACAATGTATTCATATAGTATCATAACCCGAATAATTAAAATATTAAACATTTGAATGCACAACTGTTAACTTTAATGTTAAACTTGTATATTTTTCGTATAAGTAGTTGAATTTGCTCGATAAACATTGTAAATGCTACAAAATTGGGATACAAACACAATACGGTTACTTTTGGGAAGGGGGGGGGGGGAAACAAATGAAAACCGAGAATAAATTATTTTTTTATAGTGCTTAGCATTTACTTTTATAAATGTTTTACAAAAACTTAATTGCTTCAAAATATACAGCATTAAAACAACTCTTTTAGAGAGTAAATTTAAAATTAGAGTAAAATATATACTTGACGTTAAGGAAAAACCAGTTTTTAAACCATATCTTACAACGATCTTGCATTCTTAATACGATGCAAAAACATGTGAAATAGTAATCGCCAAACTTCTAGCCAAAATTGTGAAACTGGCAATAAATTTCATAATAGAGATTTTTTTTTCTGCCAAAAGGAATTAGATTGGCCTAGAAATTAAAATATAATTCATATTCTATAACTAATTCAAAATAGTATGTCAATTTTGTGGATGCCAACTTCCATAACTTTACTATCGTACCCCAACAACTATTCACATACGCACACAAATCCATTTAAGCCGCCGCTAAAAACACCACAAAAAATCGCCAATCAAATTTCACGGCCAACATCAAAATCTTGACATATTTCGCAGATAAAAATGTATCTTTTTTTTCATCAAAAAAAAAAAAAAAAAAAAATTGAATGAATCGGTTTTAACGAGCAACCTGTACAAAGTAATTCACGGAAAATTAACCTTACCCATGCGAGCACGAAAATCCAAATGCCATTTCCAGCGAAGTATTGATTTTAACACGCAGCTCGGGCACAAAGGATTATCCCTTGGCTCACAATGGCGCACTCGCGTGTTTCGGTCAATAAGCCGTCGCGTGGTACGGTCGCCAATACAATTAAAAGCATTGCCCATCAAGGACACACCGGGGGATCGATGCATGGAAGAAAACACATCTTGCCACTAAGGTGAATGATCCACAACTATGTATACTTATTTATTTTTACAGATTTTTAAGTACGTCATTTGGCAACGGATGTGTTAACAGGTAGCTGGGGACAGTTTGTCACGAAACGACACAAAAGTTTCTTTGAATTTTCAGACAAATCCCTATTGATCAATGAAAGTAAAGATGAGTTACCATGTTTATTTAATTTGATTTTAGAAAGTTTTCGGTTTTATCTTTCGAATCTGAATAGCATGCATTACGGGTGGTGTGGATGTTCGAAGACGGTGCCAGGTCAGGTGGGGTCTTCTCCCCCTGACCATGATTCAAAATTACGAGGTGCACCGGCTTCAGTCCAAGGGGAATTTTATAGTGTGCAGCTTTTATAAACACCCATTCAACATATATTACGGATTATCTTTAAAATTACGAAATTAAATGAAGTAGATAGATTGATCGTTTTTGTGCATCGCACTGGCAACGCATTTCGTAATTCTGAACCACGATCACACCTATACTGAAACTCACTATTTGAACTCTGAACAGATTTAACGTGCATCAGCCCCACTCAGTAGCGCACACAAAAAATTTTCAAGGGGGAAGACCATGGTCGAATGTCGCCCAACTCGTATCATACTTCAAGACAACACCAATTGATTCTTCTGATTTTTTCGACAAAAACAGTAAAAAATAAAAAATTGAATTAATATTTGCATTAATTAATAAAATAAATTGTTAATTACAAGCACTTAATTAAATTTTAAGTTATATATAGGATTATCATCAATCAAAAAAAAAACTCAAGGGCTTTGGGGGGTGTCCGAACCCGCAGGAGACCCCCTGTTGTGTGCGCCACTGGCCCCCCTATAAAACGCGTTTTTAACACACAAAAATTGACACACACAGGCATACAGTATATTGCCTGAATTCTCGTAAATATCCCACAAAATCCCGTTTCGTGAAAAAGTTTTTAAAAATACTGTTTACAAAAAGTGATTAATATCGTAATGATTGTCTTCTCTACGAATGACGTAAATTTCCATCATTCGTCGCTAACAGTAAAAAAACAAAAGGCGAGAATTCACGTCAGAAAAGCGTGCAAGAAATCCGGACTCAAATCCCCACCCCCAACTGAAATATAATGTCGGTCATGAACTCACCATCACAACCACTTGCCTGCTTTAAAGAAAGTCAAAGATACGGTGTTTTCTTAGTGTTTACTGGGTCCTCAAACGAAAATCTCTTCTCCACATTTTTAAACGAGATTTTACATTTAGTTTAATATATCGGTACTTGTCAGTTTATAAAGAAGTTTATCTCGCATAAAAAAAAAAATAGTATTTTCAAAATTCCAGAAAGAAAAAAAAGCTGGAGTTTTCTTATGTAGGTTTAGGCACTGTAAATCCTCTATACTTTTTACTTTAGAAATATTATAAATTTGAGTTGTGGTAATATCTATGATAATATTTGTATTGAAAGTTCAAAATCTGCAGTCTTAGCGGTCAGCGATATATAAATCTAGTAACATGTTTAGTTCTAGTTTCATTTAAGCTCTAGTTTTATTCTATTGTGAGAAGTAGGAATAGAGACAGGGGCGTAGTACCGCCATATCCATGATACGGGGCCACCTATATATATATATATATATATATATATATATATAGCTAAAGGGGTCCCATGTGTAACTGCAGTCCCTGTAACAGGGCTCCCATATCTAAAAAAAGGCCCCGAAAGAATTTTGATACAGGGCCCCTCAGATCTAGCTACGCCAGTGAATAGCTAACATAAAAACACGCAGTCTTTATATATCACTTGTTGAGCTGTAAGGAGAAAAAACCAGCTCAGGTCGCCATTTGACTGTTTCAAAACGACGAATTCCGTCGCCAAAAAAAATCTTGTTATTAAAACCTTGATTAAAACCTAACCCAGACCTACCATATCATTTTAAAGTGATGTGAATGCACTCGAGTAAATAAGCTACCCAATACGGTGCTGAGTTAGGGAAAAAACGCGTCAAATTGTTTCCAATTACAGAAGTCACACACATAATACGTTGTCGAAACTGCTCTCTGTGACTAGCGTCACTGCAAATTGAGACCCCCAATTATTCTTCTTGTAGTCTCGACGGTGACATATTTTTTCACGAAAGACTACCCTTCTTTACTTCTGTTACAAACAATAAATATATATATTCTTGTCAAAAAGAACAACGAAGGGGAGGACTGGCATTATTTTTTTTTTCTTTCTCTTTCAAAATCGTCTGCCGGTGGCGGGAAATTTGCATCACACCACAGAGTGAGCCAAGCGCAGGAAATCAGATATTGAGTCGCTGACAAAACAAGATAAACGCAATAGGTCTCAACCGGCGAGAAGTGCAGAAGGGGCAGGGGGTGTTGCCATACACGCCACTTCCTCGGTAGATCGTTTGGCGTAAACAAACCGGCCGGCGAAGAGTGTTCCAAATAGTCACTTTTTTTATTATCAAATTTACAGGCTCGGAACAGGGATTGATGCGTCAAATTTAGAATTATGTCAGAGCAGCAAGTGTTGTTGTTTGGACGCTTTCCAACAAGGGATCGTTTTGGAACGTTCGCATCAACAATTTCACGTTCATTGCTTCCTATGTCCTGGGATGTAGTCGTGCGCAGGAGGCCAACTCTGGAATTTCTACTACTTATTTTGTCAAAACACATACGATGTTTAGCAAGAAGCCGACTCAATACACAAAAAATTAATCCAGCACTCCAAAAGTGTTTTATTTATTTGTATATAGATTGGTCTAAGGTTTGACTTCTTCCCGGTTGGTTTTGTGAGGTCACTTTACTAAAAATCTTATTTTTTAAAAATAAATTTACGACAGAAAAATCAAAAAGGTTTGATGCAAGTTTTGTTTGTTATTTTTTTAATGTTTGATATAGCAAGATGGATAAAATCATACCCCACGGATACAATACAGTAGACTTCGAACGAAATCGGTATTGCCAGACATAAATCTAAAGAAATATTTTAAAAAATCGAAACATATTTTTTTAAATAAATCATACGACGTGCCATAAACTTCTCTCTGTCTCAATGACATCTTCATTTACTGCAACATTTACATACGAACCAGGTAAGAAGTTACATTCTAGAGTTCCATCGTACTACGACCTAAGACCTTTTTCGACGGATTTGATTTTAATTTACGTCGCACTTTGAAGTAACATGAGGGCATTTGGCAACGGACGACAACTGTATTGACACGCTCACTCCAAACTACCACACCAAGCTAACGGTAGGACTTTGAACCTCAGAAGATTCAATGTGCACCAGCGAAATTTCAATGGTACAAAGTTTCGAATCCACGACACGACAAAGCCGACCACGATTTCGCGATCATGGCCACCCGGTCACCATCTTTGTCGGAGCGCTGTATATACAGAATGAATGCAGTTGCTACTAACTACCAATAACTTGTACTAAGTGTTCGAAAAGATAATGGGGCTCTTTAACTACTTATTATGGCATTGTTGCAGTTTTACATTCTGCAGCGTTATATTCAAATAAATAGGATAAGAAATAAATACACAAACAGATTTACCTGAACTATGCGAAACCAAAGCTTGCCATGGTGGATAGTCCTAAGCCAGCAGTTCTTAAAATTGGGTCCACAGCCCCTTTTTAAGGGGCTGTGGAGGTTCTCGTGTAACGTTGAGATTTCCCTCTTGTACAGGGCCTCGTTGAAAAATTGAAAGATGTGCCATTCTAGGCTAGATGTCCCCAATGAAAAAACTGTACTAGAACTTGTATTGTGATCAAGAATTTTAAATCGGGGAGGGATGTTTAAATCTTGGGGGTGATACATAAAGGGGAGTTGCGGCGATCGAAAGTTTATGAACTGCGGTCTGAAACGGTTATATTTCACGTACAATGCAGCTCCCATTATTCTATACAAATATCTTTCTCTTTCTAAAAAAAAATCATTTGGTAAAATTGAAATAACAACCCTGTAGATCGCTTGGCACTTATTTGTGACACAAAACCCTTTCATAGACGGATAATAACAGACCATAGAAGCATCATTTTTTTTCTTTCACTAAATACCTCCCTTCAGAGCATAAAGAATAGCGCATTCACAAGCAAGCTAATTTTTTTTAAACCAGCATTTAACCAGTGAAGTTGAATGGGGGTTAGAATCTTCATCACTCGAGAATGCGCGGCGAAGGGTCACCCTTGCGCAAAGGTTACACGTCACCCCTTTCTCTGCCGAGATCGACCCAGAATGCGGCGTTATCTGGGTCGAGCTCCCTTTAAGCACCTCTTCTTCTCACCTTTAATCTAATCGCATCGTCACGCGCAGCCTCAATCCTTTCTACTCTCTTCTTTTCCTCATCACCATCCTTTTATTTTTCACTGTGACACTAACACCGTACAATCGTTTTTAAAAAGATGTTTAACTTCTACAGTGATATTGAGAAGGGTAATCTTTCGAAAACACAACAGCTTCCGCTATTAGTACCACTCTCCAATCGAATAACTCAGTGGACGGATACTTGAGGAAAATTAATCGTCATCGCCAAATCCTAATAAAAAGAAATGTGTAAGAAGAGTAATTTTTTACAGTTTTCTTGTTTTTCCTACGCCATTTAATAGTTGACAGGCATTATATCCTCTCCTACCGAACCAAACATTTCAATTCAATTATATACGAGAAGGAATTATCACTCACGAAACCTTGTTTTTTGACATGGATTGCAGTTTAATTTGAGGTGGTTTAAGAAAGGCTATGTTCACTCACTTAAAAACACGCAACATTTTATTGCTTTCTCAAAATAGTTAAATTATACAGCCACTGGGGTTTTAAGTTAGAAGAAATAAATAACAAATGGATATCTACTGATCGAAATACACTTTCTTCCACCAAACGTATTTGCGATCTCAATAAATTACAATAATAATAATAATAATAAAGTAAATACAGGATTGCTCGATAGGAACAAAAAGTATTAAGCAGTACGTACATATGGAATTTATTACATGTTTCTCACATTGTAAACCGTAATTACGGTCACACAAATTGAAAGTTTGCATTTTATAAGCAATTTTTATAGCTCATTTGAATGAATTCGATTTGATTGTTTGAACGTCGCACTCAAGCTACGCGAAGGATATTGGCGACGGACCTGGTAATGTTGAACCATGGTCGAATGACGAGAACAACACTTAAAGTGGGACTCCCTTTCCGTCCTTCGGGGAGGACTTTGAGCTCCAACAAACTTAATCTGCATGGAGGGTCTTCAGAGGCACTAGGGCTCGAATTTACGACGCGCCGACCATAAGTCCGTGACCATGGCCACGAAGCTACCGCGGCCAACATATCAGTCTGGTGACGAGGAAACATCTGAGCTGACACTCCCCTCTTCAAATTTCCCCACTACACCAACGGAAGGACCTTGAGCCTCGACAGAATTAACGTACACCAAACTTCCTGTGACATCATGAATCGATGAAGTCGGCCACGAGTTAGCGGCCATCAGGGACGTCTTAAGGCATGGGCAATCTGGGCCCGGGCGCAGGGCCTCGGTTACAATAGGAGCCTCGACTCGTTCTCGACACAGTCTTCAAGATCATAATTCTAATAATGTCAACGGTCAAATGTTATTTCGGGTTTTATTTTCCGAAAAACTGGGAATTTCGGACGATACATCAACTGATGACTATCGTGCATGAAATGGCCTAGGCCTACCACCATATACCATCATTACTCCTTCAGTCAAAAGGCGGTCGAGCTGGTTCACATTTATTTGTTTCGTGTTATTGTTTGTACGAGTATTTGACAACGTATATGCTTTGTTCTGTTTACTTTTAAGGGTCATAGATGGGGCCTCCATTTGTGTGTGGGCCTAGGGCCTTCTCTTGCGTAAGGGCCCAGGGCCTCAAGAAGTCTTAAGACGTCCCTGGAGGGCCATGACTACTCCACTCTCTGCCGCGGCCATCCCGTTTATGTGAAAATGAGCGTTCAAAAATGTCAACCAGACTTTGCAACCTGTTCGTTAAAACTGAACAAAGTCAAGTCGGTCCCGTATAGTTTCTATGAATTTACAAACGACGAATCATTATTCAATTAAATCTTCTCAACTGTTCTTCGGTACGTTGCATGAGTTTATTTCAATGTATTTAAGAAAAAATAATCGCCAGTTTTAAAAAAAACAATAAATCTTGTTGTTGTTCTTATAGATACACTTGATGACTTGCAGAACCCCAAACTTCAACACAGGCAATCTATGATGTTTGTTCTAGAAATCAGTCGAAGCCGGAAGAAGGCTTTCAAAAGTCAATGATCTTTAAAGTAGCAGAATTCTAAATACCGGCCATGTGCTGTTTCTCACAAGACAGAGCGCTACTTGATCATCATCTGACTCGCCACGATATCTCTGCCGAGCCCCGAACTGAATCGATTTAAATAATGAAATGTTTGAAAGATCTAAATAGAATGCTTTTCAGTGTCACATGCGAACCGCTCGTTATCTTAATCGATTTAGAATAAAAACAAAAACGGAAATTTACTTAAAAAAATAATCAAAAACACCGACGGGTATTCAGAGCACTAACTATTAACGGAAAAATTGCAATTAAAAGACAATCATACCTCAAAACCATTAAAATAATAGAGAGAAATAATTTTTAAAACATACGGCGAATTAGTGTTATAGAACACAATGCATTTGAATGATCTTTCTTTTGAATTTTGGTCTATTTGCCGTTCATTTTTGACTGCTTCTTATTCCTATCATACACCGCTATAGTAGCTTGATGCTGGAGAATTAACTTTTTCATTTGTAATACATTACAAATGAAAAAGCCATATTAAAATAATATGAAAGGCATGGCTATATTGCATTACTTTGGCACATCAAAAGAAATCCATGCGCAGGGAGAGAAATTCATGCGATGTCATAGTCACATGATAGCTACAATCACGTGTTTCCGGCGTGAGTGAGTGAATATTAACGTCGCACTGAATAGCAACACGAGGGCTTTTGGCGACGGTCCGCGTAATTTTGAACCATGGTCAAGTGACGCGGACGACACCTGAGCTGGCACCCCCTCTCCTAACTACCACACCACACCAACGGGAGGACGTTTGAGCTCTCGACAGATTTAACGTGCATCGCTCCCCTACACGGCGGATCTTCAGTGGTACTAGGATCGAACTCATGACACGCTAGCCATGATCCGATGCCTAGACCACTCGGCCACCGCGGCCACGTGTTTCCGGCAAATCAGTTCATGTGCTACGCTGTTGTCAACTTTTGGTTTTTGCAGAAACTTTCCACAAAAAGTTCTTGTTCTTCAACAATAGTAACGCACATTAGAAGTAAAATAAACTTGGTTAAAAAAATTTTTTTCACGAATTTTTTTAATAAAAATTTTAAATTGTTCCAAATTTAAAAAATACAAATTGTGCAAAAATCAGTTTTGAGTTCCACGGAGAACACGTGATTACCTTTATCATGTGACCCCGTCATGTATTGAGTCCATTAAACTAGCCAGTGGCGTAACGTACACCCCCGCATCGAGAGGGGACGTGTAGGATTTCAGGGGGCACAAAGGTTATGGTTTTGAAATCTTTTTGTAAGATCTTGCCTGGGGCACAAAACCTAACTTTGCGGGAGGGCTTTAATATTCTCCGTTAGACCACTGAAAATAGCCAGTAGAACGTCGTTTATCCGAATCAATTGGGTCCGGACACCGTTTGGATAACCGAATGCGATCCATGCAGTACACGATACAAATATAGAAAATCATCACATGCGGGAAACGTGCTTAAAGAAAAAGCCAAATCGGTACAAAATGTCGCAATTTTACCTTGATTGTGGAAAATAATCACTTATTTTTCGTTGTATGATTGTACACCATTCTCTTTAGCGGCAGTAGTTGAGTAGGACGGCACTCTGATTGTTGTTCGTACCACTCCATAGCTGTCTCTAACATAGAAACGCGTCAGCATTTGATGGACCCTTGCTACTTTCGTTGTTGTTGTCCTCGTCTTCATCCGTTTCATCATCGACAGGGTCGGATTCTTCTTGCATGGAAGTCACAATTTCGTCATCATTTAGCATTTGAAATCCAGTCTTCTGCATCAAATGCCATCCCGGTTTCTACATCAACAAAACTCAACAAAAGAGCACGTATACACCCCCTCACTTAGAAACAAACTGACCTAATATTCCGTGCAGATGTTTACTAAATCACACAGCTGAAATCCCCCAAATATCCCTCACCTTTGGTTTTCCCTTCACTTTTGGCCTCACAGGAAACAAATGTTCGAAATCGTATCCGGACTTTGGTTCGGATATTTGACACTCCGGATAAAAAATGTTCGGATAAACGACGTTCTACTGTATGTCGTGTTGAAAGCTGATGCAATGAGAATTTAGGGAAGATCATTGGACTTGTCGTGAGTGTGTGTGTAAGCAGAAAAAGTCGGGCCTTATTGATATGTGGCTATATTTTAGTTTTTGCAATAAACGTTTCCAACCATAAATGAATTTCATCCTTCTCTTTAAAAAGATAATTGTTTTTAAGATAGGAAATATTATGCAACTTCAAAATTCCGCTCTTGGAAAAATATGGCCGTCACACACAAAGCAAACGACTTTTTTTTCGGAACGCTCGCTCGCTGCGTTTCAAAACAGTTGCCACTAAGCGTTACAAAATACCCTGCTTAGCATAAAATAACAAGGCTTATGTGGCAACTCGACCGCTTCTGTTGAAAAACGCTTTCCAGTTAAGAACTCGTTTACACGATACACGGTAAATAAAAATAAGCGAAAAATGGAGCTAGGGCCATTTATTTAACGAAAGCAAAAATTATTATTCCTTTTCACTCTTTCTTTCGTTCAAGAGAAACGATTACTCGGTTAAATATTTTATCCTTAGCATACAAAAGAAGTTTTCAAATCAGCGATTCTCTTGAAGGATACGTGAGAGCAAATTTATTTACTGAAACCTGTTGCATCACCAATACTGGGATATTTTGTTCGGAAAAAAAAGACAATGATACAGCAAACAGGGTTTTGACCTTCACTAATGTCGTTTGGCAATAATTTTAACGAACGACCTCCAAGCTCGCTGGAGAGGAAGGGTTAAGGACATTAACATGTCATCCCGCTGTAAAAATGGAACAGCTGTAATAAATAATTAAGCCTTAAAAGAGAAGAAAAAACACACATTTCTGCACAGCACGCCACTGATTTACACAGTAACAAGGTACAATGGAGAAGAGAAAGTTCATTGTACAGTGAAGATGATCACGCAAAATTGTTTGTCTTTTTGAAAAAAAACAATATATTTTGAATTCGATTTTATTATTGATACTGGTATAGGTTATAAGTTTTTAAATAATCACTGTTTAAAATTAGCGATGATTGTATTAATTTCGTAAAAAAAAAAGTTGTGAAATATTTGACCATTTCGAATATTCTACTCGATCGAAAAAATAAAAAAGTGTGGGAAAGAGTTACAGTTAGAGCGAATTTTAGAACTGAGGTTGGAGGGGGGGGGGATGCTTTTTTCTTCAGTGCATTTCCACCAATAAAATCGAAGTTGATTCAGCTCATTTCTAATCTCGTATAATTAATCCGGTAATTAAAGTAATTTACTAGATATATTTTCCCAATTTCACAGGAAAGAGATTGAAGTACAAATAAAAAAAAAAGAAGATTTTTTACGGTCCTGCATAATGAGTGAAATATAGATATATTTTTTTTTAAATCAGCAAAAAATACATTTACTAAATTATACGAGTAAAGTTGTACATTATTTAGTAAACAACAGCAATAGCAGTATTAACAATTAGTATTAGTTAATAACAGTATTATTATTAATTTGATGTAAAATACATCACACAGCTTGCTTATAAAGGAATCATTTTCGCTGTATGTATTTTACATCAAATTAGGAAGAATAACTGTGATGCATTTTAATTTATATTCAATACCGGCTAGGTGGCGTGGTTGGTTTTTTGTCACTGGACTTCTGCACCTAAGGTTGCGGGTTCAACCCGGCCTTTTCACGATGCAGAAAATCGATAGCGGTCATTTTGTATGATTATACGGCATGTAAAAGATCCAAAGAGTGTTTGATTGGTTTGGATGCGATCGGCAAAATTACATCCTAGTACAGGTTCGCACCGTCAAGAGCTCAGGTGCCTCCCTCTGGCGGGGAAACTGGGCGTCAAAATTACTTGCGGTAATGAATATCGTCTATAAGGTGCCGCGTTAAGAAGTAATACCAGCTCCTGGGGAATGTCCTAGGTCTGCAAAGGTTAAAATACCAATACGCGGCCCCACTATAAAAAAAAAATTACATTCATCTTTTTGTTTACTCTTTAGAACGCACTAACTACCTAGGATACAAAAACTTAAATTTTACAAATCTCACATCTTAGTATCCGATACAATGCAAAGGAACACCTGATATAATTTTAGTTTAATTTTAAAAAATACTAATAGAATTTGATACTACGAAATACTACTTCAGCTTTCATCTGGAACTTTCACTGAATGTTTAAACAAACAAAACCCTTCCGTTTCTCGGAAGAAAAAAACAACAACAGAAAAACAGATTCTCGAATGGTACGTGACGTAACAAGGGGTCCAAAGTATGCCCTAATATGAAATGAATCGAAGACAGCAAAGGCATCAGGGTAACCCAGGAACAATCAATGACAGTCGAGATAAGAAGTTTGAAAAACGCGTGATATGTCTAGTTTGTCCCATAATGTTTACTTCAGCTTTTTCTTATCTATTTGCAACATTTCATTTTCAGGGGCTTTCCTGGACGATTTGAAACAGGATCCAGCAGTGGTTTCCTAGACTCTTTACATGGAAGAATTACGTAAATTGTCTGCTGTGTCGCGAGCAAGCTCAGCGAATATGGCTTTTTACAATGTTTAAAAGTCAACCTTTATGGAAGTGCACAGAGATTCAGCGAACTCAAGCGGAAAAGACGTCGTGATAAGGTGATAAGAGATATATAAACAAAAACAACGAGGAATTATTATTTTTTAAGGTTATATCATGTAAACAGTGATTTTGAAGTATTGTTATGAAATCTCAACCCCCATTATAATTACTAATGTTGAAAATAATGGTGATAGCAAAAGCATAAACAGGAAATAAAAATAAACACACCACGTTAAAAAGTCTGGTTAATATTTGTATTATTTTGAGTATTAATTTTTGTTAATCTTACCACAGTCAAAACAATAGATAAATATTTAATATAATCACTGCAATTTTTTTTTTTTTTTTTTTTTTTTTTTTTTTTGTGACACGCAGCTTTTGTAAATTATTGAAAATAAAAAATCACACGAACTGTTTTGTTTCTGAATATTCTCTAATGTTGATCTCAAATATACAATTTTTTTAATAAAAATTCGTACTTTGTGTAAAAAGAAAACAACAAAAATACATAAAAGAAATCTGGAATGATACTTAGCTTAAAAAAATCGAAACTTCGAATGCGATATCAAAATTGATACAACATGAAAAGATGGCAGTTAAAATAGATTCAAAATCCCTAATTTCAAATCCTCCCAATGACTCGCAAAATAATAATAAGATACAAATGAACTATAAACATCAATAAAAATAGAGATGTATAAATTAAACTTGAGACAATCATGTAAACCATGAGACGATTTTAAACGCAAAAACACTGTCTCAAACAATACCACTGAGTGTCCACACGAGAATCCCCCCCCCCCCTACAAATGAAAGTTATTTATGTAATACGATTAGAACAATAATAATTAAGAAAAAATAAGTGCGTTTTTAAGTGCCGTTGCAGGCAATTTCCCAAATTTTTACGTTGCTCCTAACAAGTTTTATTAATATCTTCGAAGAAACAACACAACACGTTCACAAGATTTCTCAGATAATTATTTGTTTGACAAAACAGGGTGAGGAAAAAAGGGGGGGGGGAATAAAAACACCTTTCTTACTGAAGGAAGACAATTGGACCGTAACCGAAAAAGAAACTCGCAAAAATATTTTTTATCCACTCTGTTATACATTGTTTAAAGCCTCGGAACAAGGAAAAAATAAATTGTCGAAAGTAGGCACACCCCTTTCCCTCCTCCAAAAAAAAAATTATTAAAACTTAAATCGCTATCCTTCTATCCTTCGGCAACGAAAAGAAAAAAAAGGGGGGCTCATATCAAAACAAAAGAAAAACGGGAAATACTCAAGAAAAAGTAGCGAAGCGTGCTGTTGCGGAGAGGACTTAGAGGTCAACGCGCATGCGCAACGAGCCGCTTCCCGGTTTGCACCTACCCTGATGCAAGTGCGCAGGCGCCAACCGCGAACGATGTTTGTTGACAAGCGGTATGCCGGCTCTAAGGTCGAATGGGGGGCATCTTAATAACAAGTGAAGGATTCTTTTTTTTTACTTTTTATTCTTTCGTGCGCAAAAGAGTTCTTTTTTTTCCGTTGCATACGTGACTTAAAATGTCAACGTTAAAACCTCCTAAAAGCCTCTCTCTTGGAAATAAAAATAATAATGAAAAAAAATATTCTTATCCTAGTGTTTCGAGATTACTTTATAAAGAACGTGCTTTCTTTCGTCACTTTATTTCGTCTTTTTTGTTTTGGTGCTGCTTTTTGTTGTTGTGTGTAAATTTCCGGGTCGGTTTTTATTAAACACAAGTGCTTAACGCCCTCGTCCGCCTAGAAAGCGCACGGCTCTTTCAGGGTCGACATCTACGCATGTCATTTTTGCCTCGGCGTAATTTGAATAACACTAGGCCAAGGTTAAGCAGAGAGAGAAAGAGCAAAACAAAACGATGGAGAATCTCTATTGATTTTTCTTCGGATTGTTTTGGAGGTCACCGCCTCGCGTTTGACAAGAACAATAATCCCGTTTGATTGGATGCTTAGCCGGTTTCACAACACCACACGTCTTGATAGATCCGACCAACTGAGTATCCAAAAATATATTTGGCATCGAATCCACGGTTATCATTTGTGCGAAAAAGAAGAAAAAAAAAAACAAATCTCGTAACCATAGCAACAATGATCAAAGTTAAAAAAAAATTAAAGCATTGCAGCAAATGCATTGTTCCGCATATTAATGAGGTGTTTTTTTTTTGAGAATGTTTTTCAAATAAAAATGGCAATTTAGATTAATATGAAATCAAGCAGCTCAGGTCGGCAGCCTATGGTATGCGTGCCAGATATGGCACATGGAACAATTCTCAGTGGCACTGTACACCACTCTAAAAATATGTTAATTTTCGAGTGGATAGAAATTGATAATTTGGAAAAGGAGCTCATGGAATGTATATCTTCAGAATTATGGAAAGAAAACTTTAAGGCATAATGAAAAAATCTGGAAGATTACGCAAACGAAAAATCCACTGTTGCTTTGAATTGTTGGAAGTTGTTGCTGGGGTGTTAAATTGTTTGTTAAAGTTGCATGCACACTCTGCTTTCCGCATTTGATTCTACATATTTATGAGAACCAATATTTTCTCATACGACAAATTTTTTAATTCGCAAAGAATTTGCTTAACATCTGAACTTTCAGAATAGAGTTAAGATGACATTCACAAATTATACCCAGATATTGCGATACGTAATTCAGTGGTGCAGGAACAAAGTTCGCTTTAAAATATTTAATTTTTATAACTATACTAAAAGAGAATGCCTATATTTTATGTTGTTTATTTCTTATTTTAATAAATATGTTAAAAAGATACAAAATAAAATGGACTATTTTAATTTTATTTAAGTTGAAGGCATAGTTATATTGGTAGATTGGTTTGTCACACCTCAGCTACAAGGCTGCGAACCCCTGGGCTATATCCATGATTCTAACCAGTGGCGCACACAAGGGCGGAGTCCAGGAAATCCGTACTCCCCCCCCCCCTACAAAAGCCCTTGATTTTTTTGATTGATTATAATTCTATGTATATAGTACGGAAAAATAAATTAAGTATTTTTTTAATAGTTAATTTTTTTAATTAACGCTAATTATTCATTTATTAATTAATTTTTTACTGTTTTTTGTTCCCGAAAATCGACAAAATTAAGAGAATACGTTGAGCGGCGTATTGAAGCATGGTACGAGAACAGTGGACTTTTGACCTTGGACTCCCCACCCCCTTGAAAAATTCCTGCGTGAGCTACTGATTCTAACCGCTAAAGACTGATTCTAAAATAACAAAAGTCGCATCACTACAACAGTTAAAACATTTTCTTTAGAATGTCATATATAAATTCAAAAACACATGAAAAACATTAGATAATTGTTTATTTAACCGAATACGCAATCAATAAAGAAATGAATTTTTAAAGAGAAATTCAAATATTTACAACTGCGTGATACCATATTTTTTTCCAGCGTTACACTTTTTGTCAGATAACATTTCTAATGTTTTTAAAAAGCCAAGCGTAGCGGCAGGAAGTGAGTGGGGAAGAGAGAGGTTTCAGTAATACTGAAACACTTCAAGAGTGCCACAGCACACGAAGGAAGAAGTTTAAAAGATAAGAAAATAAAATGGAAGAGATAAAAAAAAATAAAAATAAAGCTCTCCAACTCGTGTTTGAACTTGTGAAGTGAAGTAACTACTTGCACATCTAGACCTTTCAAAGTTAATAAAAAAAGTTATTTGCCTAAAACATTAGCCAAGTTTAAAAAAAATGTAACCTCCTTTTCTCTATTTGGACAGAACGATAATTTATCTGACGCTCGAACTAATTTATATCAATGTTTAAGCACAAAGTTCGTTCGGAATAATTTTAACAAGTAATAAACATCATGTTTATCCAAGAAGTCTTGTCATGCATTCGACGACTACGGAGTTAAAAATATCAAAATTCTTTTATTAGTTCAAGCTTTAATAAATAATCAGCTACTTTACTGCTGAAACAATGCACGATTGTTTCATTTATTCAAAACATAGTGGCATAAATATTACATTATGAGAGCTCTATTTTCTTTACAAACATGTGCTCAAGCAGAGAAAATAAGAGAAAATTTTAAAAAAAATATTTTAATGTAAATTTTATTTTGAAGTATTTATATTTCACAAACTGATTTTTTAATAAATAGCTAATAAATATATTTTGCAATAAAAAAAAGTCGAATATACGAATCTTTAACGAATTGCTTTTCAGTTATGAATCAATACACACATCTGACAGAGATAGGATTTAAAAATTGATATATAAGAAAGAAGCCAACCTAAAAACTAAAAATAAATTTCAACAATAATAAAAGTCCAAAAAATAAAAATAAATAAAAAAATATACTATTGTTGTTTAATATATTGTTAAAGGAGGGTGAGAAATCATTTAAGTTAGGCATTACATCATTTGCGATCATTATTTTCGGCTTTGTCAACAACAACAATTATCGAACAATTAATGTAGTACATTTCCAATCTATTTTACGATGGAATGAATTATGCGTTCAATAAATATATCTTCATCAGTGTGTACAAGACAAACAAATAAGATTTAATTCCATAACATCGTATCATTTAAACAACCTAAATCACTTGCAAAGACATTCGAATGCAATTCGTGTTCTATTCTTTCCGACATAAAAGCGTTTTAAAATTATCGAATTAAAATTAATAAAGTATTGACAGCAGAAAGAGTTCCAAAATTAATTTCTTTTACTTTCGAAATTTATTTTGTGAAATAATTTTTTTTTAAACTAAAAAATGGTTAGTTATAATATCGTCTTAAAATTTACTATGCTTCATTTGTTTTTCTATTTTTCGCATTTTCATTGGCAATAATTTGTTGCCAAACGATTATTTTGTTTTTCAGAGAATTCATAACATCTGTCACTTGAGAAACCTATGTTTTTTACCCTTTGAAGTGGTTATTTTTATCAACAGGATTTAAATTAAATAATAAACAAATGGCAACCATGTGGCAGCAGAAATGACTTGTTTATTATCTGTGTTATCTCTCTGTCTCTCTGACAATTAGAGTCTGTTTCTGGCAGCGGTTTGGGTGAGTACAAATTTCAACCACTTATCCGCAAACACTCTCTCTTCAACGCTATAAAATATTCTTCAAAATTCAAACATATTTATTTTGCACTATCTTGATGTCTGTAACACATTCTTTATAATTAATAATAAAGATTTATTAAAAAAAAATTTTTGTCTCACGATATATATAAACATGTATATTATCTTTTTCGTTAATTATGCTGAAGTGTAGCTCACTCTTTTTTTGAAACCCGAAATAAACATAAGTAACTACATTTTAAAAAAAATCAAAATAATTCATTTTGTATGAAAAACGAAAACTGTTCTGATTGGTTTAGCACCACAAAAAGGTTCTCCCGTCTCAATTTTGTATGATAAAGTATTTACTGTATAAAAATATGTAATTATTTAAGCGAAGTTGATTCAAGGGAAATGAAAGCGGGGGGGGGGGGATTGAATCACTTGAGTGATTTCAAACGGTGCAGTAACGATTCACCCGTTCTCAGAAAACGTTTAAGAACAATGGGTAAATTAGAAAGAACTCGTTAGTGAGGTGGTCTGTACTTGATTGTTGGCAAAACGATTATTTGCAAGATGTCTGAATTAGAGAAAATCTGATAGAGGCTATTTTCTTTAGCGATTGAGAGATAACGTTTAAGAAAAAGGATCTTTAGAACAATTCCCAAGAGGGCGGTAAAAATGTTTTAGTTTTATATCTTTCTTATGACAGGAATGCATGGAAATTTATTTTCGAACAAAAATATTTTTTTAAGATTTATAACGCATCACGTAAGCGACTGCGAGCAAATAAATGAAAATGAGTATAATTGTTCTTAATAATCAACGATAACAATTATTCGAAATGTTTTAACAAAATAATTGAAATTAGAGTTCAAATTATTTATAGTAGTTATAAGCGAAATTTGTACACAAATTATTCTTTGTTACGAAAAATCAGTTTCGATTTTTTTCTAAAGTTATCTATGGATTTAGTGTATTCGAATTATTAATAAAAAGAATGTAAAACTTGAATAATTTTTATGTATTAAAAGAAATTTTTTATATATAACGGACGGATTATTTTTAGTTTTTTAAAATTAATATTAGAATTATTTTTAAGTATCAAAAAAAATTCGTATTCGAATTTTTTATTTAAAATGAAAAGTGAAAAGTATGTTTAAATGATACGTTTGTTTGTTTAAAATTAATACTTGAGTTATTTCCAGGAATTAATTGAAAGCAGAATTCATGTAGATTTAACTTATTAATAAAAGGTAATAGTCAATTTTTTTCTTTAAATAATTGAAAATTAAATTCAAATTTTTTTTACTTATTATTTGAAATTCGCATTCAAATTTCTGCTACAAGAAAAACATTTAAATCAAAGCAAAAAATCGAATGACTCGGATTGTCAACGAAGGACAAAAATTTCTCATTGGAACTATTGACAATGGTTCTGGATTTCATAAAGCAAAAAAAATGTGACAAGAAATAGAAAAATGATACTTTCCTGAAAACATTTCTAAGAGAAATTAGACCTTACATGGTTCATTCGAAATGAAAAAGTACGAAATTTTCCAATACAATAATAAAGCACAATATTACGCAATTTTTTTTTCCATTACGAATTTGAATTGTAATCCAAAGATTAAATAATTGCAATGGATATTTCATAAAGACTTATGAAACCACATACAACTATTCCTTCAAAGGAAAATGGTAGTGATCCGATAGTATATATTTGACTGCTTCAAAGCATAAATGTAAACACATTTGAAGAAATTCCTACTTTTTGAAAATCGAATCAGTATTGGAACAAAGGAAGAAAATCCTAGTTTAGTCCACATCTTCGGCAATGGAGGAAAAGAAAATGGTGCTAAATCGCGCCAACAGTTCGTTTTTCTGTATTGAATTTCAATATGAAGACAATAATACGCCAAGCTGGCGATAAATTATGCATTCCAACTAGGATCCAACCGGAATATCATATTTTCAAAAATAGCTGTCATTTTTGGATATATTCATTTTGAAATCTAATAGAACTTTTAGGCTAACTTTCATGATCAAAACATATTCTTTTATTTTTATTTAATTCTGTGGTGGTTTGTTTATTTGAGGCATATTTCAATTCGAAAAATAAGAATTTCTATTACATTATGCAGTTTGCATGTTGCTTTTTCCCAAAAATTACTGATACACAAAATTAATTCGTTTTTTTTTAAAAATTAAATGACACTTGATTCTATTTTAATATCTCTCTCGCAAGAGGTCTCTATCGATTTTATTATCTGCAATCGTGATTTTAAGCATCAAGCAACAACACAATCACGAAAGAAAGAGAAGGACAATCCCGTTAAAAAGAGATAAATTCTCGAACAAAAAATTTACGACATAAATCTTCGAACAACAAAAGCTTCCAGAAATTTACAACTTAAAACGGATGAAATAATGCAGCGAATATATATTAATCATTCTACATCGAAGGATGCGTTCCGAAAATAATAACGAAACCGTTTCTATAACAGCTGATTCTACCATAAACAATATCTATATACGCAGAGGACTTTTCAAAGGAAAAAAAAAAAACCAGGTGCAAAGATTTCCTCACTTTTCCCGGTGCATGACGGAAAAAATTAACCAGCGATACGAATTGAATTACAAGAAAAATTTCATATATTTCTGAATAAAAAAAATAATTAATTTAATTTTTCCTTTCAAACATATAATTGGAAAAAAGAAAAGATTTTGAAACAAAAATTTTTTAATGTAGAGCATTCCATTTACTTATTATCTTTTTCAATCTGCATTAAATTTACGAAAGATGAAATAAAAGCGAATTGCGAACTTCACATCATTATTAAGAACGTTTAATTTTCATCTTTTGTTTATTTGGAATAAAATAATTTTTTTTTTCTCCACTGCGATTATTATAAAATCGGAATGAAAATGTTTTCCGAACAAATATTGTTTTAATTATGCATAATTAAATATTTTTCCTTTTGTTGTTTTATTTTTGCCTCCTAATTAAGAATGAAAAATTCGAAATTGTTAAGAACAAATTATTTATTCATTTATTTTAAAACAGAGGAGAGAAGAGAATAAGAATAGTCCTGATAAATAATAATTACATAAACAAATAGTTATTAAATACTTTAACATACGAAATAATGAAGAATTAGAATCTTTAAGGAATTAAAAGCGTTAGTTAACAAAACCACAATATTTACAGTTAATTTCAAAATCGTCAAAAAACAACAAATGATAAAATTAAAAACTCTTCGTGCAAAACAATTTTTTTTTTTTTTTTTGCTTCAACTAATTTTGATAATTTTCTAAAATGTCTTATTATTTTATAAACGAACTTATTACCATTTTCTTTTAATTGTTATCGCTCATTAACGTTCACTGTTTTTTAATAAAATAAAGTAATCAGATATTTTAAATTTTGCTTTTTGTACTCACACAAAAAACAAAACAAACAAACAAAATAACACAACTTGTCGATGTAATGATTCTACAAATTAAATTTATTCCTTTTTTTCCCCAAGTTAAATTAATTAACGACTCAATCTGAAAATAAAATAAAAATACTATATCCATTTCGAAAATCATACACATGCATAAAAATTCTAAATAGTCATTTAATCGTGAACATTTATTAATTCCATGAAAATGGCATGAAGTATAATCATACCAAAAATAAAACTTATTATCACGCAATCATACAAAAATCTAAACTTACATGACATTTAAAATTTGTCTTGGATCATTCAAAAACGACACAATAATAAAGTACAGATTAGAAGTAGTCTAAAAACTTGGCAGAGCAGTATAATCCATCATTTTTAATTTTTATTCCACGGTCTCTCTGAGTTTTTATGTAATAAAAGAAGAACTAAAGAGAGAAGATCAATTATATCAAGAGAGTTGACAAATGTCCTTCAGTTACCAGATAAAAAAGAAGAAAAGTTCAGTACAGTTTTCTCTGCACGTGCCGAAAATGGCCTTGTTCCAACATATCTACGCGCGTACGTGTATATTATACATTTGATTATTTTCCAAGATAAAAACATCAAATAAATCCTGTTTATATTTATATCAAATTACATTAAGAACTTTAATGGATTGAAAATTTTTCGAAATCAATCGGCTGTGAAAAATTTTAAGCAACAAATCAAAACTTTTTAAAATTTTTAAGCGCTTATTAACGAAATAAATCTGGCAACACGTTGATGTTATTTTGATCGAAACTAAATAAAACAATTGACAGTTTAAGCAAATGTATTTATGTCTTTTTTTGTTTTGTTGTTGTTGTTAATTTTACCTTTTTTCCCCTTCGTTTTATTCAATACTTTCGATTCAAGTGGTAAAAAATAGCAGACGTTTTTCGAGTTGAACATTCGAAAGATTATCTTGAAAGTCGGAAACAATAATCTTTCGACAATGAAAAATTATAAGTAAACGAAAAATTGTTTTGTATTTTTTTTTTCTTCGCGAAGGCTATTTTAAAATATTTATTTGATTAAAAAGACAGAAAATATTACAAATGTTTTTAATATTTCAAAACCATATAAAAATGATACTTTTTTTTTCAAAAAAAAAAAAAAAAAAAAAATTATAATAGAAATGAAAATTTTTTTAACTCGCTCAATAAATTCTTCTGACGGATTATCACATATGTATTTATAATACGTACATATATTTTAAATTACGTATTTCCAGAGAAAATTAACATTTAAAAAAATGCATGGCAAATTTACAGCTTTGAAAATGTCTACAAATATTAAAAACTCAATTTCCCTTCCCCGAAAACAAGATAAAAAGTTATAATAAAATCAACAATTCCACACAAACAACTCTACAATTTAGTTAACAAATAAAAGTAAACATAATTGCAATCTTTATTGGACTCAAATTATGTGTAATATGACTAAAATTTAACTTATTAAAAAGTATTTTGAAACCTAAATAAATAAACAAATAAAATACCTTTCACATAGATATAAAATTCTCAAGCCATTACCTACAAACTGCAAAACAAAACACAAACTGAGAAATCATTATTTTTTCACATATTCCATTTTGCAAGTCAGTTACGGAAACAGTTATCTCTTGCAATAATGCAAAATGCTAATGCAAAATTTTCGTTCATACGAAAATATTAGAAAATTAGGACTACTAAACGATTTGTAAGAAAGTATAAAACTAATAATTCTATAATTTTAACAACTATTTTTTTCTAAAAATTTATTCGATGGTGAATTTATACATAACCAAAGCTTCATAAAAAGTTAAGAAACTACACAAATATTAGAATATCAACAGAAGAATGGCTAAGAATTCGTTCATAAAACGAGAAATTTAACACAAATCGACAAAAAAAAAAAAAAAAAAAAAAACATTCGATTTACTTGTTTCAAAATACTTTGCATGCATGCCCAGTGCGTATCTTAGATTATCAGTATATTCAACCGACGAGTAAAAATAAACCCTTTTCAGAAAACAAGAAAAATCAAGAAGGGATTTCCGCGTCAAAACCATTGACTGTGCACCTGTGGTTTTTCTGCATGGTCGCCATGCAGTCTCCATTCGGTAAAAGGTCGACGAGCATTGATACGTAAAGAAGGATTTCGAAACTCAGCTTTTTGTTAAGCTTTTAACAGGATAAAAAATTTTGAAAAGTGTTTCAATGGCATTTAAATAAAGTTACACAATGAGAACAAAAGCACGGTCGCAAGAATTCGAAACACTTGTTCAGTTATAAAATTAGTTCTTAATAAATGAAACAAAAAGGTTTACGAAAGGCCGTGAATTTTTTCAAATAAAAAGTTAAAAGTTTAATTATGTCTCTCAATTTCAGAAACATAAAATATATATGTATATACAATAGGATATAATCGTAGATATATTGAATTAAATCTTATTTACATTAAAAAAGGGAAAAAATTAGGGAAAAACATTCTGATGCACTTAATCTGTCATTTCAAACAACGTTAGTTACGAAATGCTGAGGAGCTAATATGCGATTGTCTTTCCTTATTTCAAACACAATGATGCTTTAGAATTCTCAGCCATAGTTATGTCATATTTGTGATCCAATCACAAGAGAAAAGAGAAAATAACGAACAAAACTCATCAATTATGAAAATTACCTCACTTAGGTATAATTAAGTTTTTCATTCATGTCTTTTATTTTGTAATTTTGAAGACACAATGAATTGACATAAAAAATTATAACTTATGTTCATTTCAAACATTCAAAATCCCATATTTAAAAGTAATTTGAATATTTCAATACTAAACAATTAATTTTTTCATTCTGTAAACAATTTTATACATTTCTTTTAGAAAACAATACAAATCGTAAATTTTTTTTCTTGAACAGAATAGGAAGCATAATTTCAAAAATCACTTTGCTACAGAAAAATGCACAACTTTTCAATTCGTTTTATATCCAATTGTATTATTACTACATACCCCTTTATCGTAAATTGTTCCCGGTACACAATTCTGTTCATCTGAAATTTCGAATTGCATAGTTCGATTATTCTATTTCCAAATAATCGAATCGCTGATTGCTCCAACAATCGAATAGTTAATTTCTGTAGCTGCTTAAATAGTCTCATTACTGCAATGGGACGAGTTCCCGAGGTGAACAAGAGTAACTGGCAAGTTGCCATTTTTAAACGAAAACTATAAATTTTGCTCTGGCGTGATGAAAAGAAAAAAAAATTCGAATACGATAGAAAACAAGAAAAGAGTCAGACGATTATTTTTAAAATAATAATAATAAAAATAAAAACAATGTACCACAATTTATAATAGTTTTTATTTTACAAAAAGAATTTGCGATTGGCAACAAATAATGTTTTTTTTTTTTTTTTAAATAGGAAAAACGAGATTCGTATAAAACAAAATAAATAGTTTTTGCATAAAATTATGAAGAAATAGAAAACAGAACGTTTCATCGTTGTTCCAAGTTGCCGGTTGTTGTCTTTTAAACCAAGGAAAAATAAATGACAATGTTAAATCATTATTGAAAATGATGTTTATTCATTTTTAAGGCATGTAATTACGACATAGTGGCAACAATAAGTGGATTCACTAACATCAAAGATATGTATCGTAACAGTTGCTGTAATATTTAGTGAATTATATAACAGAAAAATTTAAAATAAATCTTAAATTTTTTTTATTTGTTCTTTATTTATTTTTTACTGAAAATTTTTAACAAAGTCTCACAATAAAGTCTCTTGATTTAAAAAAATTAACTTTAAAAAAAAAAAAACTTAAGCGAATAAATTTTACTAAGTTCAAAGGTCAAGCTTTGTTTAAAAGTACAAATATTATTAATTTTCTCGTTTTTGAAAATGTTAAGACCAGTCTATAAGAACATTTTAAACACTTTCCGCTAAGAAAAAATTATCTAGCTTTTAGTCGATTTGATACATATGAAATAAATTTTTCAAAAATAAAACTTGGCTTCCTTTCTGTTTGAAATTCTAAATCTATATTCGGAACAATAAGTCTATGATGAATGAAACATGATTCATCACTTCATAACAATTTACATAACTACCATTTTTTTCTGTTGACTTTTCAGACAATAGATACGTATTGTTATTTTCTAATGCAAAATGTTTTTTTTTTTTTTATCTCCAGAAAAATGACAACAGCAGTTTATATGGAAACAATGACTCTTTTAACTATGAATAATTGCTTTTTCATAAGAATCATTTTCTTGACTAAAAATAAATATCGATATATTTGTTTCCTTCGCCAAAATTAATCGAAGTCATTTAATAAACCGCAACTGTAGCAAAAAAATGTTTTTTTTTTACCCTTATTTTATAACTTTTCAAGAATATTTTTTGCTTCCGTCTGCAAAAAGAATATTTCTTGAATTAATAAACGATACATATGAAGAAAAAAATCATACTTCCCTCCGACATTTAAAGAATTGCTTGGCATAAATAATCTCTAAAGAAGCACTGAATTGAATACGTTGACTAAAAACGAGAAATAAGGTGTTTTTTAAAAAAGTGTGGGGAAAATTCTCACCGATCTTTTAAGTAGAAGAGGGTCTTATTTCAGATGGAATAGGGGAAGAAAATTGCCAGAGTTTTACAGAACGTTTTTCACTTACATCAAACCACAGTTGTTGGATTTTTGGCAATAGGTCCTTATTATTCTGACCCCAAGCAAAAATACGAGGTGCTTGAACACAAATATCACTGTCATGATTTCTTTTATTCGAAGAACTGGGGAAAATTATTGGTCAGTTGGATGACCACCATTTCTGGATTGAATGAATGGATGTTAGTGAAAACGGAATAATCCTTTTTGCTGGCATTGTTAAATTTTGACGAGTAACTCGAGAAAAACAATTCCCTTACAAGCCTACCTTGTTTCTTCCTTTTTTCATAAAAATCTATGAAATATATACAAAACCATCCCGAACTGCGAGGGAGTGGATAGCGAGAAGGGGATATGTGACGACATACATACTCCTTGAATACAATCTTTTCCGGGAAGGGGGTAGGAGGAGTGAGAGAGAAATGGAGAGAAATAAAAAGAAGATGGCAATCTGAGATGTTGAGATAGTCTGTCAGAAAATCACCAAAGCACATGAGCGTCCTAATGAATGAATTGAAAAGGGTGGATTAACAACTTTTTAGTTTGCTTTGTTTTTTTGTCCCCAGAAGGCCGCTGCGCATTTCTCTTTTGCGCAACTCTCCTTCGGTACTTCTTTTATTTTCTTTTTTTCCGGCTCTGTGCGACAAGGTTATTTTAAAGTCGGAAGCAAAACTTTCAGCAGCGAGCTAACACTCGTTTGCCGGTGGTTTTGGGTGATTTTTTTTAAATATTTATTTTATCCTTTCTTATTTTATTTACAGCGACAAGGCTTTTCATCGCGTTCGTATGTTGCTTAGCATTTAGCAACGAGGAAATGAAGTAGACAGAAAATATGAAGGAATAAACATTGGAATACTTTTCGTGGTGTGATTTTATTTAATGTTTGTGCTTCAATCACCCATTTACGCTAATACTCAAAACTTTGAATCGCTTTTTCTCTTTTTTTTTTTTTTGGAAAAAAATAGTATTGATTCTTTTTGAAGCGCGAGGTTATAAATGTTCTTTTTTAAGAAATATTTCAAGGAGAGATAAGTAAAAAGTTCAAGATCGAAAACAATTTTGTTTATAAGTAACAGAAAATAGTATGTGTTTTACCTTTTCCTGCTGTCAGTTCAATACTAAGGTATAATTTGGTGCAAGGGTAAAATAATTCTTCACAATGTTGAAAAATTGAGCGGAAGAATCAATTATGGTGGAAAGATACAAGGTTTTATTCAAATTTAAGAAACAGCGATCATTTCTAACATGGTGTGAGGCTACAGAATTTTTTTTTACAGTTTTTGATTGCAAAATAGATTGGAACCATATCAAGTTTTAATTAAATGATCACACTTTTCTGTTTTTATCTTTTATTTTCTGGAACAATGTGATTGCATTAATATCGTAATTTTTTGCAATGTATACGCCTTTAAATAGTTCTTTCAAAAAATAAACATATAACAACCATAGTTAAGCCTGAAAAAGGAATTAAAAACTACTAATTGAATACACTCCAGTTTACTTAGTTTATTCATTTCTTACCATTTGATAATGAAAGCTTTAACCAATTTAGGAAGTCATTTAAACTGTTGTTGGCTTATAATTTTAAATCCACGCAAGTCTCCACTGAATTCAAAACTGACATCAGATTTGTACTTGACTTTCTACTCGTAAATTTAAGATAAACTTTCAAATTTGACAACTGAGTCCCACAACTTCAAATATTATAATTCTTCAAAATCGTTGTAAATTTAAAAAAACATCTTGTATTATACTTGTTTTTTCAAATAAAGTGCATTTTGTTCCCGTGTTCGTTCTTGTTCACAAATGTGTATTTTTTTTAAAGTTGGCAACAGAGCAAAGCGCATGAACTAATTGGTTGGAAAAACATTTGCTTTTATCATGTGCTAATGATGTCATATGAATTTATGAGCTGATAGTTTGGAAACACGTGACTGAAGTTATGTGACTATGACCAAAGTTATCACGTGACTATGACATCACACGAATTTAGCCCATTGTTGTAATCATGAAAAATTCCAATGATTTTCATTGCAATCACGTGTGATTTCCTAATTAAATGATTCTAATGCACTGGTAAAAAAATTCATGAACAAATTCCGGATGACGGTTTAAAATGGGAGAAAAAATGTTTTACTGAAGCTAGCTGGGAATTAAAATAGTATGCATTAAAACCCTTCACCGATTTTTTTCCTTGAAAATTTACAGTCGCATTAATTGCGCATTACTGTTGCATAGACCTATGTTGTGAATTCGGAATCAATATTTTAAAATTTCGAAAATTCGTAAGTGTTTTGAAAAAAAAATACACAATTCCCCACTTTGTGCGCACGCACAAAAGGACAATGAAAAAAAAGAAAGAAAGCAAACACTACGTTATTACTATCCTCTCACTCCCCCACCCCAAAGTCTAATTTAATTTCTCTGTCAATAAGTCATGCGCCCTATTCTTTTAAAGCTAAAAAAATTGGTAAGCAAAATGCCGGAACATCATCAACACTCCTTCGCAATGTCGGCGATGGGGGAAAACGAAAAAGCAAACTAAAGCGCAAAAAAGGACATCAAAGAAAAAATAAAAACCAATTTCATTCCACCCCCAGCAACACCGATTCAAAAAACCCCTTTACTGCAGTCTACCCTGCAACGAATGAACCACCCGGCAAGAAGCTCTCACCATTGACAGGAGTTCCTCCTTCCCCCTACTCCGCGAGAATGGAGCCGGCGATCGAAAACAAGGTAGCGGTTCCAGTCAGCTGTTTACGAAACCAACGCATGCGCAACACAAGAAACCGGCGTGAAGTAACAGCTGACTTCTTCACAACATTGCGATGATGGCTGCGTTTTCAACCGGCGAATTACTTCTAGTCGCTTTTTTTCCTTTTTTTACAATTTTAACTTCCTCAATTAATTTTAAACATTAAAATCCATTTGATTCACGTAACAGAATGGCAACACACGTATTTCGGGGCTCAGTAACCTTTCGCAATTCATTCTACAGTTTTAGTTTGCGTTAGTTTATAATTATCCCCATCTAGAAAAATTGAAAAATCAAAATCCCTAACAAGAATTGCAAGTTGCAGCAGGCAAATTTCATGTTCCAAACAGTTTGAAAAAAAAAATGAAATTGGAGTGAGTGAGTGAGAGAATATTAACGTCGCACTGATTAGCAACACGAGGGCTTTTGGCGACGGTCCGCGTAATTTTGAACCATGGTCAAGTGACGCGGACGACACCTGAGGTGGCACCCCCCTTTCCTAACTACGACACCACACCAACGGGAGGACGTTTGAGCTCTCGACAGATTTAACGTGCATCGTTCCCCTACACGGCGGATCTTCAGTGTTCCTAGGTTCGAACACATGACATGCTAGCCATGATCCGATACCTAGATCACTCGGCCACCGCGGCCAAATGAAATTGGAACGTTTTCTTAGGGATTTAAGAATTTTATTGAAAGTAAAAATACAAATAAATAAATAACAAAAATCTGTGTTTCAGAAATAAGAAATTTAGGCAAATGTATTTATTTTAGTGTACTTTTTCAATATTCAGCCACATAGTTATTTAAAAATATTTAATTTCAAAATAAAAGTAGATTATATTTTTAGTGTTCCATTTTTAAAATTTAACCATTTTTATCAATTTGTTTCTCAATTCAAAATAACAGTAAAACTATAATTTTGAAAATTATGAGAAAACACATTATACAAAATTTAATATAATTGATAGAAATCTTATATTTGTAATTAAAATATAAAAAATTAGCAGTTTTTATTGCTTAGTGTGCATAAAATCTAACCATTCAGTTAAAAGTATTAATTCTTTAAGAAAAATAAAAGTATTTTCACAAAAGGGAAATATTGAAGAACTTTTATTAAACAAAAAATTGGAAACTAAAAAAAAAAAAAAAAAAAAAAAAATCGCTGCTTTCTACTATCTAATTTAAAATCCGACAAGGAATTTACTTCTTAAATTCAGAATTTAAAGGCATTTGATTTTTATTTTAATAAAAATTTTACGAATATAAAAAAATCTTTAGCTTATAATACTAACAATTTCCAATATTGAATTTATAAATTTGTTTATACAGAACCAAAGCAGAAAAAAAATTCTAAGTACCTATTTTGATGGAATGTTTTCATCATTGCATCAACGTCCACTCCAAAAAAAGTTACATTACAATTTCCTTCTAGTTAAACTGCGCACTTGAATTGATTTGCTTTTGAACTTTTGTGCAATAAAATTCTGGACAAATTCAAAATGAATAAAATTAAGAAAAAAAATTTTCGACACACATTCGAGAGGAAATTATCCAATCGGCTTTCTTAGGAACACAATAATACTTTCCAGTTGCGGTTAAGTAATAGCAATAACATAAAAAAAGAAGAAGAAATGACGGGTTGAATAAATATCACTAACCACGCGACCGAATTTCAGCTTAATTTCATTTCCACAACGCTGCACGTCATCCCAGGAGGTAATAAAGAACAAAAAAATAAATCTTTTTTTAGTTCGAAATTTCCCACGTAATGACGCGCAGGTGCGAGAAACAGTGGATGCAACTATCTCCTTGTGACGTCAGACAATGACGTAGTCGGTATTCGGTATTGTCGTAATAAAAAAAGGAAAGTGACTTTATGACGGAAACGCTCCGAGATGTGTTTTCGATTCTTAAGACAGCTGTTCGAAAGCTATATTCTCCTCTGTAGCCGATTGTCATGCAGAAAAAAAATTCTTTTTCGAACATTTGGATCCATTTCAAGAGCTTTTAAATACATCATTCTGATTCTGAATGACGAGCAGATGTGGGATGATTATACATCTTAGAAGAATAAACGACGCAATGTATAGATAAAAAGTTCTGTTTTATTTCGTAAATTTGGAATTCTTCAGATTTAAATGATTTTGTTACTTTCTTTAGGATTATATAATATTCCACGTACAAGTTTAAAGTGTTGCCACTCATCAAAATGAAAAAGATTTATCACATAAATCGGAATGAATCCATTTTGGAAAAAAGATATGAAGTCTAGTATCTTTAAAACTTCGTATAGCTGCTATTTTTCAACAAAAAATGGTTTTCATAGTTTATTTAATTATTATTTTCCTTTTCCCATTTTAATATCTATTTATATCTGCAATTTTTGTTTAATATTCGCTTTGTATGTGTTAATATTACAGAAAAAATCATTTAATCTTGAGTCATGAAAGAATTCTTAAAAAGCTAAGAATATTTTGGACGCCATTTTTTTCTTATTCAAAATACTTTTAATCAAAAATTTCTTCCGGCTAACAATGTGGTGAAAAGAGAGGTAATACTACTTAAATAAATATTTGCACTTTAAAAATTATTGAAAATATTTTAAAAATCATTTAGACAGAAGAAAGATGTAAAACAATAATATAAATTAAACCATAATAAGTAAATATTATAAAATGGCAGTCAACGTTTCTAGATAATTCTAAAATTTATAGTTTTCTATTTGTGTTTTATCTTTTTACTTAAAATGATGATAATTCAGGAAAATAAATCTGTGATTCAACCCTTTTATCATACCTTACTGACTATTAGCGAAACTATCAGCAACATCATTGATTAAAAATGACAATGTCGTTAGTTTTTTTGTATTATCATATAAAAACAATCTGATTAAGACTGTGAATCTTGTGATACATTATCAGTTTCATATCAGAGTGTGAAAAAAGTACATAAAACAATATGATATCTTTAGCAGTGAAGTCACTGACTTGTTAATTTAGTTTATTTATCAAAAATGTTCTAACGTATCAGGTTTTACGAACACATAACAGATAATTAACCTTCTATGCTTTGAAACTAAAAATATTTTTAGATTTAATCTACCAGCAACTTTCAATAAAAATGATGTAAGAACTATGTTATGATAATTTTGTTGTTACAAAAACCATACTATAATATCAAAGAAAATTAAATATACAATATATGAAGGAGAAAAAAAAAGCGTAAAATATTCTTTACAATTCTAAAACACTTTATTCGATTGAAAAATAAAATTACTTAAAACACATTACATAAACACTAATTTTTACCGATTCATTTTAATCTTAATCGATAAAAAAAATTATCTTATACATAAGAAAAACTAATTTTAGACTTCAAATGTTATTTAATTTAACACGCCTACAAATAGCTAATTAATTCCAAAAATTACATAACCTACATATCGCCATTTCGTAAGAATAAAATTTGAACAAACGATATTTGTTCTCAGATGATCGAACAACGAAACGGGGGAAAGAGGAGAGAACGTGTTGAATGAAATCGTTTTCTATTGGAACAGCCTTAAATTTATATTATGACAGCTGGTAAAATTCTTCGATATGTGTTTTGCTCTTGCTTGAATTTTATTAGATGGGATCCTCTATGTCAATGTTGAAATTCCTGAGAATAATTATGGAATATGTATTTAAAACGTTCATTATTTTGAAAGGGAATGCACCACATATATTTTTTGAAAAATAGGTTTCAGTTTAATTAGTATTAATAATTTTATCACACAAATAAAAAATCAACATAAAGAATAACTTTTTTTGCATAAAATTATATTTTTATTTTACTGTATGATTTTTGTCATTTTTTTTATTCATACGTATGTATTTAATTATTTAGCTATTTATTTACTAGCATATTTTTTTAATGAATACTTATCGCATAAATATACAGTAAATTGATTACATAAATGGCATCCATTTTCTCTCACTGACTCCATTTTCACAATTTATAGTTGGCAACAGAAATTTGTAGAGTTTTTTTCCGCTTATTCAATCATATTTTCTGTTCATTTCGATTGTATTACTTTCGAATGGACATTCATTTTTTATTCGATTTTGTTTTTATTTTCTTGTTAAAAATTATTCTACAATACTGTATTTTTAAAATTTGTTGTAGTTTATATATTCTCTAATGTTATATTTTATATGAATTTATTTATTTATATTCATTATATTTTATACTTTTTCCCAATATTCAAGCTATGGGACTGTTACTAATTATTTTTTGTATTCTATTTTTTTATTCTTATAATGATTATACTAATTGTCTACAATAAAATTTATTCTCTTCCCAATTTTACTTTTTACTTAGATTGATATTTATTCTTCAATTTTTTCTTCACTTCTTCATTTTATTGACTTATTCTTATTAATTTATTTTTATTCTATTTATTCTTCATATTATATTTATTTTCATTAACATTTAATTTTTCTTTTAGCATTTTTTTTTATTTTTTTATCATTAACGTTTCGATTCAGACATTCATTTTTAGAAATTATAACATATATCGATATTCCTTCAAATAACGATTGTGAAATATCAAAATCATGTTTAATTTGAATATAGTGTTCGCATGTTCGAATGGGAAAAGGAAAATGAACACACGCTATGGAATTATTATCTGTTCCAACCGTACTTTTAGTAAATAAAGCTTGCCAAACGATACGAGCATTTCATAGTGAACTGATGCCATTGGTTAATTAGAATATTCTCGTAAGCCACACGCAGGTGCGAAGCTTCTTTCAAAATCCAGCTCTCAACCAAACGATTAATTCAAACACAGCTGCATAAAACGCCGAAAGCATCGCAATGCCACATTACATTTTCGTTCGACCTTTCCAAACATTGTGCTTACTTAATAAATTACTATCTTGTCTTGACAGAACGGGCACAAGGAATTTCTCCTTATATATAAAAAAACACTTCACACTTCTTTAACTTTCGAACACAGAATCATTTCGATCGCAATCAGTCGAGATCTTAACCGACGTCCTAATTAGAATGTTGCCACAAGGGCGAAACCTAATTGCTAAAAGAAAACTTAAAAAAAAAAGAAATATTCAAATTCGGCGCAAGCGATTTTTTTTCTTCATCTTTGTGTGTTTATTCGGTCGAGCGATAAATATTCGCATTGCGGAAGATTTTAAGAATCGACATTATGATAACGCCAGTGAAGAACCAGTTTTCCAGTTGACAGTCCAGATAACTTAACCCTTTTTTATTTAGAAAATTTCTCTCTCTCTCACTTGGAATTTTTTTGTTAATGTGATTCTAGGACAGAGGTGGCTTAACGCATAGCAGTGGAAGTTGACCTTGTTTAGAATTAGGGCAAAGCCACGTTTCACAACAACACCTTGGTCGTTTTTCAGAGCCGGCAAACCTAGTTTTTGTCAAAACTGCTTTCACGCCGGTAATACATGTAGAAACAAGAAATAAAAAGAACGCTTTCATTTAATTTGAGATAAGTGATCTCCCATTGTCCGGGAAATGCTGTCCAATTAAAATGGTTTGTTCGATTTAAAGATAAAGACCTATGTGTGTGTTCTTATACAACATTCAAAAAATGAATGGTTTATAAATATAATATCGATACGTATTTAATTGCCCTTTCTAGAAATATTGTTTAAAATTTATTTCAATCCATTGTGTATCTACATCATCTAAAAATAATAATTAATATTGTTAAGTAGACTGATTTCTTTGTATAAAGGGGGGGGGGAGTTATATTAATTGGAAGAATATTACATATGCTATTTTGCAAAATAATGACAAAGATATTAAATTAAAAAAAAAGAACCAGGAAGCAATTAATAAAAATATTTACGAGATCTCAGAACCAGTGGCGCACACAAGAGGGGGTGGGGATGCACGGGCCCCATAGACCTTGATTTTCTTTTCTTTTATTGATGATAATCCTATGTATATAGTACGTAAAATACTTGTTCTTAACAATTTATTTCAATAATTAATGCGAATTATAATTTCAATAATTTATTTTTTGCTGTTTTTGTTCCCCAAATCAAAAGAATATGTTTGGCGGCGTATTGAGGTTTGATACGAGAATGGTGGGCTTTCACCCCCCCCCCCCCACCTTGAAAATTTTTTGTGAGCGCCACTGCTCAGAACTATTATATAACACATTTATAACGTCCTAAAAAAGAACATTATAATTTTACCTACTATTTCGAAGTATGGCTTTGTATAAATAATTTAAAATGAAATATATTAATTTTTTGCAACTATTTTTAATATATAATACGATGAATTTATTTTTCAAAATCATATGTATGATCTTTAAAAATAAATTCATTATATTTTTACCTCTATTTTCTTAAAATGCTAATTAAGAATTCTTCACTATCCAAAAACAGTAAAATTAAACTATTTTTGTCATTTGGTCATGTATATATTGTAAACATATAACGTTTATGCACTTTTTTGCAGTTCGTATGGTAGATATATTAATTCATTTACTGTAATTTTTAATTAAAATTCTTTAAATAAAATATTTTGTCCTTTTCACTCCATAATTCTTTGTAAATTAAGAAATTGGTAGAATAAATACAAACAGTATAATTTCTCTCACAGAACCAAAAAACATGAAATTTTAAATTTAATTTTTTTTTTAAATTTCATCAATTTTATTTATTTACAATTATGTATTTACTTTTTTATTTATTTCAACGTTGTTTTCATCTGAAACAAATATTTATTTATATTTCATTCTAAAACTTTTTTCTGTATGTGCTGAACGCAAAGATTTCTCAAGAATAATATTCGATATTTTTATAAATATATCGAAAAAATACTTCGACAAGTGTTAAATTTCAAAATTTAAAAAATTTTCGAATCATTCTCAAGTTTTTTTTTTAACGTACCACAGAATCTTCCAATTTAAAATATAATATTCAAAACAGAGCACTATTTTTTTTTTCTTTCTGTTTCAAAACTTTTATCTAATATCCTATTGTTGTCAAATATTTTCTTCATATATTCTAAAAGCAATTTTATTAATCCCATTTAAAATTTTTCTGAGAAAAAATGTCACATTCGAATTCTCACTGGAACATTTAAATTACCGATAACCTAATTGTGTCTACCATATTTCGCAAAATAATAACCCAATCGGATTAAAAACGAATTAAGAAACTAGCAGGAAATTCCCCCAGAGCGAAAACGGCTCTCAGAACAATCGGATTTATATCCCCTAACTTATTTTGGACCGCAGCGAGGAGCCGGCGAATAGGAACAGTTCCGCTGTTGCCAGGGCCGTACAAGAACACACTTGACAGTTCTGACCTACATAAAAAAAGCAGGAACGCGCACGCTCAACGCCGCTTGTCATTTCGCCGGTAAAAGAACACAAACAACCAACTAAGAACGTTACCGGATCGGTTTCACAGTTATTTTTGAAAGTGGAATCCTTAAAAATAGATGGGCCATCTTTAATCGGAGTTGCATATTCTAGGCTGTGCAAACATTTCTTAATATGGCTTCTGACAGCAAGGTCATCCTTCACATTTTGAAAGGCAAACGCGAAACTGTTCGCAGAAACGTTCGCTAATTTGAAAATACGATAGGTTGAAAATAGTAACTTCAAAGCCGATTGAAGATTTTAAAAGATGAATTAAAGAAATAATCGTAATCTTTTTAAAGAAAAAATCGTTTGGTTTGTGGAATGAAGCGCGTTACAAGGAAATTCGATATATTTTTTAAATTTCCATTTTTTCCAACAAATTGCACAAAAAAAATTAAAATGAACAAAAAAATGTTATAAAATATTAATTACTTTGATTTGAGTAATCCAATGCTTATAAAAAGAGTTTTTTTTTCATTTTCTCATTGTACTTCGAATTAAAACACATCTCGTTTCAAAAACATCGATAAGAAAAATAATAACAATAACACAATCATAATTGAAAGAGTAATAGGTGTATCAAACAAATCTATGTTATTATTTCATTTTAAAACACAATTCAGAAAAGAATTATTTAGTTTTTCTGCCAATGAATACAAACAACAATAAACAATGTAACTATATTACATTTTGAATGACAAAATTCCTTAAAATACACAAAGAGTCGAAGAAACATATACATTTAATTGTTTAAACTAAAAATAATTTGTTTACTAATTTGTATTTTTTAAAATTAAAAATCATAACTATTCCTTTGCTACAAAGTTATTAAAAGAGAGAAAAAAAATAAGAAGTTGTTTAATTTCTTAACATGTTCACAAAAAAAGTAAAAAACAAAAACAAGAATGAAAGAATTTATACTGAACACTGTATTACCTCATAAAACATATTTTTACAGTACATGTTTAATTTGAAAATCAAAATCATAATTAAAAAAATCTTTCAAGCTCTAAGTATCAAAATATAAAATTAAAATAATATTTAAAGTATTTTAAATTCTTTTTAAGTAATTTAAATAATTAAAAACTTAATTTTAACGGATAAATTTAATTTTATTTATCAGATTTGATTCTACAGTGTAACTATGTCCTTCACTCTAATACCTTTACATCACACATATACATAAATTCAACTAGGTCACATAACTCTTAGATATATGACCCAGTTGAAACTAGAATACCTAAAATAGTTCATAAATTTTTTATAGTGATAAATATTTATAAACGGGTCCTTTTGTATCTGTCAAAAATTTAAAATACCCATTTATTAACTATCTGCACAGCCTCTAACAAAACAATCTAGACGAATGTAGCAGTAAATATCTCAACGCCGAATACACGATCATGTTTGATGTCAAAATAGTTGATTTTTGCTATTGATCTTATTCAGTATCTTTAATAATTAAAATATGAAGATTTTCAAAAAGTATATTAAATTCAAACCGAACATATTGTACATATCGTGTGGATTTATCAACTGTAAATAGCAGAAATAAAAAAGTACCAGCTGCTTCAACGTAAAACAAATAACTTGGCATTTTTTTAAAAAAAGCTGAAAATTAATTTAAAATGCATAACAGATATTACTGTGCTTTTACGCGTTTCCTTAAGATCTATAACAATTTAAATTTTGGCATAGGTTAAATAATATAAGACGGAGCATATTCACATTTTAAAACAATCTCCTCAAATAGTCAAAAGAACTTAAAAATCCAAATGGGATGGATAAATATTCAATAACAAATAATTTTTGGAACTTGTGGATTATTGCAATTAAGTGTTGCCATCGGCAACAAATAAATATATCTTAATTGAGCATATTCTACATGTAAACAAAAGAAAACTACAGTACGACTTACCTCTGACCATAGGGCACGTCAATGCTGAGGGATGATGCCCTTCTCCTGGGTTCTGGTTGACCATCGGCCAGTCTTGAATAATCCGTATCCAGGTCCAGCAGCCTCGCTGATTTCCTGCTCTCGATCAACCGAATTTCTTCCAGCCTCTTCTTCAGAATAAGTCCGGCAGAGGGAAGACTCAGTTCGATTTCATCAGTGTCCGGTCGGTGGTCACAAACGATTCCTTTGACCTCACGACCGTTGTGGGTGACGAACACCCGTTGACCCCTCTGCAGGATTACATCCATCACGCTCTTGAAGCCGGGCCCCACCAGTTCGGCCTGGCCATATTCGGCGACCGTCTTGTCATCCAAACTCACCGTGTAAACACTGCGGTGGTCATCTGTCCGGGTGGCCTGGATCACTCCCGGTACAAAAACCCCCTGAGCATTCGGGGCACACACCCTTGTGCCCAGAATGGAACGCTTCGCTAGTCTTTTACCCGTCGACATGGTTCATATGAAGTCCGGATGCATCTCAATTTCGCAAACAAGAGAAAAAAGTTGAAAATTACCAATCTAAAAACTCCAAAAATCAAAGCAAAAATGCCGATTGGTTGAAGTGACGACTAATTCCAAACCGTCGATGAGCAGAGGCAAATTATTTCGCGAGTTCTTTTTTGTCAAATTACTTCGCATAAAGTTTTAAACACAGCTATTCGTTTTCAGTTCTTGACTCGTTCTGCCAGGTTTTCGTCCTTTAGCCGGCCGGGGCTCACGTCAACAAACCCACGTGACGCAACTGCCTTGCGATTGGTCGAGAGGCGCAGTGACACTGCAATCCCATTGGACGCCGATGCCGGCTTGTCAAACGTAAGCGAGCCGGATACCGGAAAAACTAAAGATATCGGTTGCCGATTCTCGGCATTTTTGGCACAAATATCCGCCGGTTTTCGTGTTCTAATGTTCGTTTTCGACTGCTGAGTTCGATCGAAAAGCGATGCTCGGTTTTTGAAAGGAGAGAGAAAAAAGAAAACGATTGACGGATTACGGCAATCGGTTATTCTTTCGAAATTCGACCGCACGCCATGTTGCAACTGTAAACATGTTTACACCCATTCCGTCCTTTAAACATCCTCCCCGTCCTGGAAAGAAAAAACAAGAGCTATTTTAAACTAATAGAAGCAAACATGTACCCTTCGATGTCGAAATAATTTATCGCAGTTAAGCTTTCCTCCCCCTCCATGACACGTAACCACTTAAATTTATTCTTTTATGCGTTTTGTAAAGAGAAATGCAGAGACGAAGGTTAAGAGGGAAGACAGGCAAAGGATGGAAAAGCTGACACATCGTGGAAGAAAATTTCGGTCGGTGATCTTGGAAAACGGACGATAAAGCGCCTTCCCAGAGTGCACCGCGCTGCAGCTGTCGTTGCCGGTCGTTGAGAATCTCACAGTTTGAAAGCGAAGAAACCATTTTTTCTTTCTTTCTGTGAGAGTTAATTTTTTAGAAGTGATTTCTTATTTTGTTGTGTGTGTTTATGGTTATCTACTTGCGTGGATGGTAAATTGAACAGCTACAGTGAAGGGCTTAAGTAACTCAACTCCAACGCAAAAAGAAAGCAATGTGTATGAATAGAATAGAAAATGGAGAGGAAAAAAACCTACAAACAAATGGAAAATTGCTTTATGAGAGCTTGGTGTGCTCAAAGGGTTGTTGGCTTTTCGAGTTCAAGCACTGTGAATAAAAAGAGGCAGGGGGGTGAATTAAGATACACTGAATTTGAATGAAGTATCATTCGAGCGTTACATAAAAAGAATAAGTTATTTCTCTCATATTCAAAGTTATTACGTATAAACAGTTATATGTAGGCAATACAACTGATGTTTAGCATTTGATATGAATAGCTATGATATTGTTATATTAATAATATATATTTTTTTCATTTTCTTCTCTTTTTTCCCGCTATCTTCTATAAAAAAACGCCATAAAACCATTGCAATATTTTTTATTCTAGAATAAATCCTTTACACCAGAGTGAGGTCAAACTCGCAGCCCGCGGCTTACGGCCCCCAACGAACATTTTTGAGGCCCAGCCAATATATCGGCACACAAAAATGTGTAGTAAAATAACAAACCGAAGCAGGATGAAAATAAGATAGGTATAATTCGCTAAACTTTTTTTTATTTGTGTACTCTTTTTCTTTTTGTTGCTGTTTTTCAACAAAATGTAACATGAGCAAATCAAGTTTTGATAATACTGCATCGCAAAAAAAAAAAAAAAAATGTAGAAAATTTTTTGTATTTTGGACCTGAATTTGAAACAAAATTTAAAGATTAGAATTAGTAGCAAGACAAATTTTGTTTTATTTATTTCGATTTTCTCGATCAAAATAGACCCAGTTATATGCAAATGAATTTGATCGAGATGCAGTGTGGCTCAAATTTGAAGGCAAAATTCTTTGAAGGTGTGCCTAAATTGTCCTTTATTTATCAGCCAGGGTTGAAAATACTCGAAAATTCGTATATGAAATTATTTTCATGTTTGGAAGTACTTATCGGTGCTAACAATTATTTTCAGTTTTGAAAAGAAAAGGGTCTCCTGTTAGAAATAATATAAATGACGCTCACCTTTGGTTAGTTTTGAAATAAATCACTCTGCCAGCAAAATTTCTCCTGAAATAGGAAATTTTGTAGTACAGAAGAGGTGTCAAGTGTCAGGAAGTAAGCATTAAATTTTTCTTGTTTTTTTTTTATAGTATGTTTTGAAATAAACTTAAGTTTCTATTAATATTGAGTTTTTTTAGGCCCCCTAAAGTTAAACCTTGTTAGTTTGGTTGCGTGGCTACAGCGGACGCGGTTAGATCGGACACATAACATTTCGTGGTCTGAGGGAACACTTTGATACTCATCGTGGTTAGAGCAGACACATTTTCCCCCATCTTAGAACTGATTCGATTACCGAATTACAAGGATACATACATTTTTTGCCAATCAAATTTAATTATTTGTATTAAATTTCTATTAATATAGCAAATTGTAATAAAAATAAAAAATTTCAAAGAAATATTTAAAATTTAATAGTAAGTAACAATATAATGAAGGGTATGAATGAATTTCAGAAATTTTGTGGAAAACTGTATTTTAGAGACGAATAAATATTAGAACAGGTGAATTTGCCATAAAATTAATTAGTTTCATTAATGTTAGTAAAAATAAATACTAGAAGTAAAATATACAAGTAAATAAAAGAAAAACTGAACGAGTCTTACAGTATGAGAGTCTTACACATCATATGCGATATATGATGTGTAACATCTGACATGACATCTAACGTGGTAAATACGCAATAGTAACTTAAATCCTGAAAAAACTGAATCAGGTAGGATTGGAAATAATTTTCTATCGAATAATTATATCTTTAATGAAAATTTTATTTAATTAACACAAGGAGTAATGCATTTTTTTTTTATCAAAGATAATTATTCTTGTTCAATTTGGGGAAGAGGGGAGACAATAGGCTAACAACTAAAATATGACACATATACTTGTGATTTTAAAGTATTTAAAAACCGTTGAAAAACAGCGTCAATAACAATACCACTTTTAGTTATCGAAACATTTCGGTTTGTGTTCATTTCGAGCTTGAGTTCATCATTCAAAAAAGCTATGAGTGGCTCAGCTTCTGGCAAACTGAAGTTAATGTTAAAATCACCACTCAAAATCCTGGGAAGCGAGTGATAGTTTTTTTTTTTTTTTTAAAGAGCAGAACCACCTTTGCTATATGGTAAAAGTACAAAATGCAGGAAATCTTTAATATTTTGAACCGTTTGATTCTGAGGAATGTATATGACAACCGAAATCACTGTCCTCAGATTTCATACACAACGAGACCTGAGTCTTTGACAATTGAGCGTAAGAATCGCAAGTTTATCCTGGATGAAGTCTAATAAGATTTGATGGTATATGCGAAGTGGATTTAGAGTCAGGAAAATGAAACCGAGTTTTTGAATTCGAATCTTTTGAAAGGCTAAATTTAACAATGTAAAAAAAGCTGGCAGCTTGATGGCTACTAGAGTTGGACTCCGATGCGAGAGTAGCGAAAATACACCACGAAGCGCGCTGATTGGTCAAATCAAATAATGCGCGCTTCCCCAACTTCCTGTTACACATTTCCGTCCCTTTTCAAAAAATCACTCCTACTAATATCCAGCAACCGAGAGAAAAAATGTTACACATCAAAAACAAATACAAGTAAATAAATACTAACTAACCATTATTATAAAGGCATAAATATCGTTTACCATTGGATTTAGTCCAACTTAGTTATAAAACTTAAAGATTTTAGACATTTTGATTAGATTTTATACGTTGTATTTATCCTTGTAATTCCATAATCGAATCTATTCTAAGAAAAGGGGAAAATGTGTCCGCTCTAACCACGATGAGTTTCAAAGTGTCCGCTCAGACCACGAAATGTTATGTGTCCGCTGTAGTCACGCCACCGTTAGTTGGTGTTAGTTTGGCCCAAGTAGCCTTTGAGTTTGACACCCCTGTTTTACGCTATATCAACCTTAATTTGAATTTATTTCAGTTCTTGAGTCCAAGTTTCCATTGGGAGTTCATAGCACTTTATTTATTCCATTTAAAACTTAGATTTTTACCCTTTGGTTTCAAATCTGATATCTTTTTATTAACACCCTTTTATAAGCCTCACTTGTATGTGACAGAATTTTTTAGCTCAATTTTTACCCACTTTAATTGGTCAGATTAATTCGAAATTTTGCTCACTCGTCCAGGGCCGATGACAATACAAAAATTTAATAATTTTGTTCCTCCTGATCAGGTTCAGCAAGATTAACGATTTCTCACTTTCAGAACCCATCCCGCATCTGGCGACGAGTTTCAGATACCATTTCCAGATTTGGCGACTAAAAGATTAAGTTACAGCTTTGTTCGGTTAACTATAAAAGAGTGATTTTTAGTTTTTTTAAAGTATAATTTTTTTGATTTATGGAACGGAGCATTTTCAAAAATAAATTTGCATTTCATCTTCCTCTAATGTTATTTATTAAGTTGTTCAGTTGTAAAAGAGAGGATTTTTTTCTCTAGATTTTGCACTCTAATAAAAAGAACAAATCAACTCATATAAATCCAGTAATAATATATTTCATAAAACGATATCCTGTGCATTTTTTGTATTATTTTTGTAGATATTTTTTAAGTAGTAAATATGTACATAAGAATATCTTTTTTAATGTAGAATTACACAAATGTCTTTTTTCTTTCTTTTTTTAAATTTTAGACGAATTTAAAGCAAAAAATATCATTTGAAAAACTAATCTATTGGAAAATAATTTTGTTGAGAAGAACAGCGGAATGGTTCCAAAAAAAGGATTCACAAGGCAATCGGATGACTCTAAATATAATTATTAACAGTTTTTTTATTGCTTCGTTAAATATGTGTCTTAAAATTTCTAAAAGATAAAAAAAATTGGATGTTTTTTAACTTACAATATTTAAATATTATCTAGGAAATTATTTTTGCAAATAATTTCCTGGAGAATTAAGCCGAAAAGCGAAAAACCAATTGAATTCTCAAATTTTAAAAATCATTTGGGGGGAGGGAACTAGTTTTAGTATTGATATTAACTCTTTGACGCTACACGTTTTTTAATAGTTCTGTAATATTTTTCAGTGGAACAAAAATAAATAAATTAATTAAATAATAATTTTAAAAAAGAGTAAATTTCTTTAAAAAAACAGTACGTTCTAGCAAAATATTCTATTCCATTCTTCAATATTTTTATAGTTTAAAATAAGCAAATGTTTCAAGATGTGTGTGTGTTTATTCTGGGAATATTATTTAGTACGCTTCACCTTGTAACTATCTTGTCACCTTTTGTTAGCTAAATTTCTAACTTTCTGTTTACCTATTCTCTCCACTGCCAATTCACTAAATATTCACTTTCTCTTCACTTCTAATCCACTCACAATTCACCAACTCTTAAACTCGCGAAGTAGGAATATATGTAATGAACTTAATTTGCATATCACGTTTGCTTCTTTAGGAGAAAATTGGTAATTTTTGCTGGCCCAAAACAATACCCAAAACGACTGTTAGTAGAAGGTCGCGTATAAATCCGTTACAAAGTGTTTCCCCCCCCCCATCTTATTGCTCTTCATTTCACTCGTCATCTCACCCTTCACAACAGTTTTTGGGAATAACTCCGACAAAACGTAGTTTGTGGCCCATGTTCTGTGGTGTTTTATCCTCCCCATGCTGCCTACTATCACCCCTCTGAATTTGTCGGTCGAATTAGGCCAACACCCTTTATACAAAAGGAATCAGTTGTTTATTATCCCGCTGTACTGTTGATAAAATTCGAAAAGAGAGAAGTATTTTAAAGAGAACTAATCTACAATAAATAAGTAATATATATATTACCGGCAAAGTATGAAATGCCGGCATTCTATACAATGCCGGACGTTTTTAGGCAAAGTATGAAATATGAGATTTATTACATACTTTGCCTAGGCATTGTATAGAATGCCTAAAGCTATTTAGGTAAAGTATGAAAAAAGGTCATGATAAGGATATTATATCAATGACTTACATTCCTAAAAGTACAAATGTTATTCTGACAAAATAATGAGACTGCCATTAAAAAAAATTATTGTTAAATTGTGATTTAGCATACACTTGTATTCAAATTCCGTCAGTAGTTCCAAGTCTACAGAAACCATCCTATTTCCCACTCATTAGAAGTGCCAATATATTGGCATTCGAAAAAAAAAAAATTTTACTACAATACCTTTTTTTAAAAATAATTTTCTGTTTTTTCTGGCAAGGTTCACAAAGGTGGATGTACAAGTTCAATATCATAACGTGCAACATTTTTGTATTTGGTTGAAAGTTCTTTCAGAATTCTATCACATCCCTAGAATTTGGAATTCAATTTTGCTCTTGGCAAATTAAATTCCTAGAACAAGTTCACATCGTCAGAGCTCAGGTACCTCCCTCTGGGAAGGAAACTGGGTGTCAAAATTACCGGTAGCAAAATTACAAACAGCAATGTACAAATAACAGATTCTGAGCCTGAGACACGCGTTAAAAGTTTTATTTCTTACCAATTGACCATATTCGAGACGAATCTGAGATGTATTTCATACTTTGCCGGTTTTTCATTAGGCATTCTATAGAATACCTAAGCATTGTGTGAAATAGGAATCATTTCATACATTGCCAGTTAGATTTAGGCATTCTATAGAATGCCGGATTTCATATTTTGCCGGTAACATATGTTTATATAAATTTTATGTCAATTCCTACGTCGGTCAACGAAGAAACATTTTTTTAATTACTTTTTATTTATTAAATAGCTACGATTTTTTAAGTATGTATATATATGTGACAGAATTACAATATTAAGTGACAAAATAGAAAACGATTATCCTCGCAATTTTCCATTTTCCTTTATATATAGGGTGTTGGACTATTTCTTTTGTTTGTTACAATTTTTTTTGTTCATTATATTTAATTATTCTAATAAAATACTATAGAAAAAACATCACGTTTTCAGAAATTAGGCCATTGCCGGTGGGATTCGAAAGCACGACCTTCGGATTAGAAGTCTAACGTGCTATCCATTGCGCTACAGGGACACAACGAACAATTTTCCTTTCTATATATGCTGTTAGACAATTATTTTTGCTTGTTACTATTGATTCATTTTTTATAAATTTAACTAATGAATTTAATATTTGAAAAAAAAAACTGTATTAATATCAAGAGCAAACTGCTAGAAGTTAAAAAAAAATGTATTTGAACTTGAATAGATGAATAGAAAGTATTTTATTTACGATCGAAAATTTGAATAAGATATACAAATACATAAAGGGAGAGTGGAGGAATTGAAAAAAGAAACAGAGAAGAAAAGAAAATTAGATAACAGTTTAAAATTACTCATTAAATGTACTAAAATTTAACTATTTCACACAAACGATATCTAAATATAATTATACTTTCACCATTATATATCAAACGATTTTTAAACCACATGTCACGAAAGTCATTGAAGGTCATTGATAAAACTATTTTCTAAATCAGTTTAAAAGCGGTACAAGTGTACGCATTAAAGCCACAAAAAAAAAAAATACTTGAATAAATTAAAACCACATTGTTAAAATAAATAAATATTTATTAGTTTCTAAAGTAGGTGAGATGTAGGAAGTAGAGCACATGAAAAAAAGCAAATTTTGGAATAAAATGACAAGAAAAAAAGATTCACATTGCTGGTATTTTATTTTTTTTAATTCAACATAAAACCACAAGCTTTTGTTATTTTTTTTTCTTTTTGCGCTAGAAAAACAAAAAATATTTCCCTTACGTTCGTTTCATCAGTTTTTCTTTCAATAAAATGTATAAATATGCTTATTTTGATAATTATTTTATTAGTTTCTTTTTTAATTTGTTAGTTTTTACTACACCATTGAGTATCGTTAAAGTTCATTAGTGTTATGTAACCTTTTGAAAATGTCATATTTTCAAATATATTTGTGCATTTATTTTAAACAAAATCGTTTGTGGCAACATCTTTTTATTTGGTTTTTTTTCTCTCTGGAGAAATATTTAATTCCATGTTCTATTATAAAAAAGAACTTCGTAGTGAGATGTTGTTACAAAAATATTATTCTTTTTCCAGAGTGATGCTTATTTTAAGGATTTATTCTTAGAAATCATTGAAGTGCATACACAGGTATCATTCCAAATTAATCTTTAGCTATTTCGGCGGTAATATTTTAAGAATAACGTTAGTTTTCAATATTTAGTTTCAAATTTAGCGTTTTGCATTTTGTACTAATATTACTGTCCTCATTTTTATAAATAATTTTTTCAAATGAAATAGTGACTGTTTGTAAATACTGAAAATTTATATTTATAAGTATTATTTTGGTACCTTTTCGTTTCGTCAGCTCAAATCTCGCCAAGTTGGCGTTATTGGCGACAACATATGATATAAACATAATAATTATTAATAAATATCAGTTCTATTTAGTTTACCATCCATTTTTGATGTACAGTAGAACGTCGTTTATCCGAACGTTTATTATCCGGAGCGCCAAATATCCGAACTGAAGTCCGGATACATTTTCGAACAGTGCAATGCTCAACAGTTGTTTCGTGTGAGGCCAAAAGTGACGGGAAACCCCAAGGTGAGGGATATTTGGGGAATTTCAGTTGTGTGATTTGATAAACATCTGCGGGGAATATTAGGTTAGTATGATTCCAAGTGAGGGGGTGTATACGTGTTCTTTTGTTGATGTAGAAACCTGGATGGCATGCGATGCAGAAGACTGTGAATTTCAAATGCTAAATGATGACGAGATTGTGATTTCCGTGCAAGAAGAATCCGACCCTGTCGACGATGAAACGGATGAAGACGAGAACAACAACAACAAAAGTAGCAAGGGTTCATCAAATGCTGAGGCGTATTCTGCGTTAGAGAAAGCTATGGAGTGGTACGAACAACAATCAGAGTGCTGTCCTACTCAACTACTGCTGCTGAAGAGAACCAGAACATTGAATAGTGAACAAACGAAGGTGTATAATGGTACAGCGAAAAATAAGTGATTATTTTCCTCAATCAAGGTAAAATTGCGACATTTTGCACCTATTTGGCTTTTTCTTCAAGCACGTTTCCCGCATGTGATGATTTTCAATATTTGTATAGTGTCCAGTATCATATTCTGCATCGGTCGCATTCGGTTTTCGGTTATCCGAACGGTGTCCGGTCCCAACTGATTCGGATAAATGACGTTCTACTGTATTATGAAAAAGACGACGTTACTATAAAGAGAAAAGATCTCACCTTGTTTTGAAAATGTGGTGGTAAGAAGTCAGTGGGAGTATTCCCTTTGGCGTCGGTTGTATCATTTTTTGGCGACTTTATCGCTTGCGCCGGTGAAACGGAAAGGTACCAAAGTTTTTTTGTATTTACTAAATTAGTTTATTTTTTGTTGTCACAAGAGTGAGAGAAAATGGTCGTTAATCAAGGAAAAGGTTATTCTTGGTAAATTGCCTTATAATTTGAAGAATTTAACTGTCAGTTTTGTAACTTAATCGCAACGTATAGATGCCTCTTTCAAAAATTAATTGTTAATTTTTTTGTACTTGATCAAGATTTGTATGCAGGCCTTCGAGTACCTCGGACTCAGTACCAAAGATAAAATCTAAACTGGGACTCTCGACCCTGACTTCAATTAGATCTTTGGAGACCTCAGTGTAAAATACAATAGTATCCGTCATTGATGAAGTCGAGACGGAAAACCACGAATCTGTCATGGGGCTACCACAGACCCATATAATATCCGAAAATCTTTCATTCCTCTCAATTTTATTTCACCATTGCGGTTCCGGTGTTATTTCGTCTTGTGTCCTACTTATATGCAACAACCGTTTTGCAATATTGGTTACATATCTGAGCTACATTGTATTTGTAATCGAAATTACGAAAGGAAACAACACATTTAACTTCCTTAGAAATCGTTTTGGATCCAAGAATCTTAACTTGTGTAACCTAGGAGTAGGAACTTTACTCTTTTGGTTACTGTAACCGAAAAATTAGGTTTAATTTTTGCTAACCACACGAGGACGAGGACTAATGGTAAAATACCTAAAAAAAACGAGCTCACCCGAAAGGGCTTAAAGCAGTGATTCCCAAAGTGGTCTATATTAGTGGTCTTCAAACGTTTTCAACTCACAGAACTTGAGAGCTTTGTCGTGGAACTCCTAAAAACGTGATTCCCAAAGTGGTCTATATTAGTGGTCCTCAAACTTTTTAAACTCACAGAACTTGAGGGCATTGTCGTGGAACTCCAAGAACAGTGATTCCCAAAGTGGTCTAAATCAGTGGTCTTCCAACTTTTTCAACTCACAGAACTTGAGAGCGTTGTCGTGGAACTCCTAGAAACGTGATTCCCAAAGTGGTCTATATGGACTCCCAGGGGTCTATGACAACCTGCAAGGGGTCCACGTCAGCGAAAAAATAAGTTAGGGGTCCATGAGGAGTAAATTGGGGTCTATGATGGTGTATCTCGTTAAATAAAATCAAGATTTTAATTTTAAAAGAAAATTTAGTCAAGTGGAAAACAGATTTTATCTATTTAGTAGATTTATTTACTATATATATATATATATATATATATATATATATATATATTGCGGTTAATTTGCAGTTACAAGGTTGTGACGGATCTATACGCATCTATGTCTAACCCCTTGGGCCCTCTTCTGGGAAAATAGTTTTACCAACCAACTTTCACCGAAGGAAGGAAACGTGATTATGCAAATTAAGTATATTATATAAATTCTGTATTCGCGAGTTTTGAGGATTACTTGATTACTTGGTGAGTGGAGGATCGTGAAATTATTAAGTGCAAATCTGAGTTTATCAATTGAAGAAGTCTGAGAGAGGATCACTCGGCGGTGATTAAATCCGGATAAGGATCGTATTCAAGGCTTCAACTGTAGGACTCGACTTCATAAAAGTGCAGGTATCGTGATCCTTATTTAAATAGAAGTTAGCTTATTAGTGCGTGACGTAGTTTATATTGAGCTTGTATAAGTTATCGTAGGAATCAGTCGAGGGTCCGTAATATTATCCCCAGGCTAACGAGTCTCACCTTCGCGCGCTGCTTGCTGATCATTATTCTTAATTAGATTATTACTGTGCTTGTTTGATATTTTGTGACAATAAAATTATTAGAGTGAATCATATCGACTGATTATTCAGTTTTTCCCACACATCTAGCCGGGTCGGAGAGTAGACAAGGGGGATTAGAGGGAAGCAGGAACCGACAAGCATTACAAGATGATAGCATAAATTTTATTAAAACATGGATCATGCCAGCAATTTTGGCTTTAAAAAGACATACCTGCTAATTATCACGAATTATGGAATATCGTGGTAAAATTTTAAAACACTTTTCCTAGTAAGAGGAGTTTTAGTGTGGTTGCCAATCTATAAAACAAAAAAGAAAGGGGGAAAATAAGAGTTGGACACTACTAACCGAGAAGATTATGTGGTTAGTCCCCAAATTTTTAATACAACGTTCTTAAATAAGTGAATTTCTCAGAGCAATGGGTCATGACCGGTCCACGTAAAAAGGCTCAGTGGGCCGCAGGTTGAATATCTCTGGTCTAAGTCCTTCAATGTCTTGCTCTTACCCATGCATTTCTATGTGCTCATCCACTGTCAGCTCCTGGTTGGGAAGATTCAGCAGTTCCTGAACGTCATCACTAACCACTTCTAAATTTATTTCCAGGGCAAGATCGACAACTTCTTCAACCACATTACCAATGTCATCAGGGATCTGGCACTAATTCCGTATGAGTTTCAGTGATGTAAAGAAAAGGAAGTTTTTTCCAGACGCCATTTAAAGTTTTTTATGAAGCTTCATTCCAAGATTGTCCGATGATTCTCACTGCATCAAAAACGTTGAATTTTTTGAAAAGTCTGTAACAGAGAGCTCATTATTTTGTCTCATACCTTCATCTAGATCAGGGGTCGCCAAACTTTTTTGATCATCACCCCCTATATAATTTTTTGAAATCTCCATAGACCCTTACAATTGTAATTTTCAGGTAGTTAAAATAAAACTATATATTAGTCTAAATATTTAATAAATCAGAAACAGTAAGTAAAGTAGCTACACAGATTTTTTACTTCTTAATGAGATGAGTGTGCCTGGTGTTTCTTGGCAAGGTTCGCTGTATTGGGTTCGAAATTAGTCAATTTTAACCGTAAATCCCCTCAAAGCTCCACATTTAATTTATTTCTGTTTTTAGTTAAAATTGAATTAACATGACTGAAACCGGCTTCAACCATATACGAACTTGGAAACGCCAGCATAAATGGCTGAGCCATTTCGTAAAGTTTCACATATTTTTGCTTTATATTTATATTAGTCCAAAATTTATGTATTGTCAAATTTTTAATAAGCGTTTTTGCTTCAAGATCGGACAATAGTTCAGCAAGCTCATCTTGTATGTTGATGTCGACATTATCAATTTGCGCCGAAAATGGCGCAATAATCCAATCAGGGTTGTCGATGTTTTCCAAATCAACAAAGTGCAGTTTAAAATCGTCGCTTAATTTTTGAAGATGATTTGTATATATTTCCAAGTCTTCTTCTTTTATTTTTAATTGTTGTAGATTTGAAAAATACTTATAATCCTTACGTAGCAATGGATATTTAAATAAATTTAATTTTACTTGGAAGCCTAACAGTATTGTCCGAGCTTGGATAATTGTTACATCTTTTCCTTGCAGTTTTGTTTGAACGTCATTAAATTTTCCAAATAAGTCTGCTAAATAAAAAATATGGTTCTTATTGTTTTGGAGTTCATTGCTTAGAACAGGATTTATTTCGTTCAGAAATTCTGTCGTGGAGTCAAATAAATTGACGAGCCGTTGCAAGCATACACCTCTAGACAACCATCTAATCTCGGTGTGTAGAAGTAATTGGTTAAATAACTCATTGTTTTCCTAACAAAGTTTGGCAAATAATCTTGATTTAAGAGGTTGAGCTTTAATTTGATTAATAGATTTAATACAAAACTGTAAAGCTTCATGTAACTCTGAACTCAGATATTTTGCTACTAAGTTGTGTCTATGCAGCACACAATGAATGGTACGAATACCGGGCACTTTTTCTTTGAGGCATGTGGCAAAACCTCGGTATCGCCCTACCATAGAAGGTGCGCCATCTGTGGCTACTGCTATTATATTTTCAAGCGGAATGTCATATTTATTTAAATATTCTTGTAAACATCTAAAAATTGTCACTCCCTTCCCATCGGTTTCAAGATATTTAGCAAATAAAAATTCATCAATGACTTCTCCATTAATTTTACTGAAATATCTAACATACGCCATAAGAATAGCAGAAACGCCAAAAACAGATTCATCAAGTTGTATAGAGAGCTTGCAATTTATTAGCTCCGAAACTACTGTGTTTTCTATTTCTTCGGCCATTTCGTCAATACGCCGTTTTACAGAATTTGCACTTAATGACAAAGACTTTAAAACATTAGTAGAGTCTTTTCATCACATTCTCAATGACGTCTTTAATTGCAGGTACTACAATTTATTCTGTGATTGTGTGGAGTTTTCCCCTCTTTGCTATATTAAGCGAAATCTTGTACGAAGCAATTAATCCTCCTTCATTTTCAATTTCAGTAGACTGTTTCATAAAACTTTTTAGAGTTGGTCGACATGTGAATTTTTCTTTGAGTTTTTTGAAAAATTCTAATTTTTTATTTTTTTTATCTGAATGAAGCCTTTCAAGATGATCTTTCATTTTTGACGGTTTCATGTATTCATTTCCAAAAGTTTTTTCGCATATAAGACACATAGGAATAGTTTCATTTGTCGGTGAACAAATAAATCCAAATTTTAAGTAATCAAATGAATAATACCGACATTTCTTTTTAGATACTGAAGCTATCATTTTTAAATTAGAGTTCTGTAAATAAGTTAAAATTAAGTTGGTATATTATACTAATCCACATTATTAAAGCTTACCTTTTCACAAGTTACAATAATTGAAATTGATATCAAAACTAAACGAATAGTTTTATAGAAACAATAACTAATTATCCAATGGTAGATATAATAGTAGTAATAATGACACTACAAGCATTTAATACTGTTCACAGTTCACAAAGATAGCTGAAAATGCATATGATATTTGCGTTTGTAGCATCCAGTGTAGAATTGGACAAGTGCACATATGCATCTGACTCATATGCAAGGCTCGTATGGTTTTCGATGGAGACAAAGGGCGAACCAACGACACGATGCGTAACTGCCGTATAAAAAAGAAAAAAACTAAAAGAACTAAAACCACACACATAAGAAGAAAGAGAACGGAGTACTGAAGATTCCCTTCGCGCTTAATGCATAGAAAGCTAACGGCAGTGTCGTCGCTTGCCAAGTCTGCGCCAAAGGCTCGTAATTGGTTGATGGGTTCGCCAGCCAGAGACACGGATAAGCCTCAATCGCTCTTCTGGCTACATACTATGAGTCGTGCAAATTACAAACTGGTCACAAGGTCAAATTGTGACGTCACGGTATACATACGAAAACCCATAAGGAAAAAGGGGCAGATTGTTTTCTGATTTATTATTTTATTTATATAAAGAATAAAATATTAAGTCAATTATAAAAATATTTTAAATTTTTACGTACGCAATTAGATATGTGTGATTTGCGTATTAAGAACTGTTTTTCCTTCGAGTCCCAATAGACCCCCATTCGACCCCTTGGGTCAAATAGACCCCATACTGTTGTTAAATAGACCCCTAGGGGTCTATATAGACCACTTTGGCGACCCCTGATCTAGATGTACAAATGATCGTCTCCAGTAGCGCACACAAAATGTTTTCAAGGGGGGAGTCCATGATCGAAAGTCCCTCAACTCGTATCATACCTTAGGGCAACACCAATTAATTCTTCTGATTCTGTTGATTTTGTTAACAAAAAACATCAAAAATAAATTATTGAATTGATAATAAACATTAATTAATAAAATAAATTGTTAATTACAAGTACTTAATTTTTACGTTATATATTTATAGGGCTATCATCAATGAAAAAAAGCTCAAGGGCTTTGGGGAGGTGCCTGGGCCCCCAGGACACCCCTCTTGTGTGCGCCACTGATCGTCTCGTATGATAAGTTATATAGTTTAGTTTCTCGTTTAGTTTTGATGACTCCCTGATCCATTGGTTGAAGCAAACTGTGGTTGTATTAGATGGCAAGAATTCAATTCTTACAAGTAGGGCAAAATCAGCTAAAGTTGCAGGGGGATCACCTGGTGTGTCATCACTTTAGATTGTTATTATTAGTGTCAATTATTAACATCGTTTTTAAATGGAATTTGTTTATATTGGCAATAACGTTAAATTTCAGGTATAAAATTGTAATTCCGGACGGTTCCTGCTTCAATCTGAAACCTCTTGTCTACCCGCAGAACAGGCTAGAGGTGTGGGAGAAACTGAATAATCCCTAGACATGTTTCACTCTAATTAATTTATTGACACCAAAATATCAATCAGACACAATAACAATCTAATTAAGATAATTGATCAGATAGTAGAGCGTGGAGGTGAGATTCAATAGCAGGGGGGTAATAATACGGACCCTCAACTGATTCCACGATAGCTTAAACACGCTCAATATAAATTACGTCGCACACTAATAAGCTAACTTCTATTTCAATAAGGGTCACGATACCTGTACGTTTATAAAGATGATTCCTCCACTTGAACCTTGAAGGCGATCTTTATCTGGATTTAATCCTCGTCGATTGATCCATTCTCAGTAAACTTTCATTGATAAACTCCAATTGCACTTAATCCTTCACTTTTCAACTAACCAACTAACTCTCTTGCCAACTCTTTGCCAACTCGAAAATACAGAATTTATATAATATACTTTTTTTGCATAATCACGCTTCCTTACTCGGTGAAAGTTGATTGATAAATTTTCCCCCCAGAAGAATCCCCAAGGAATTAGTATAGTCGTGCGTAGATCCGTCACAAAAGGATGACCAAACCAATCCTTTAAAAAACTCCTTTCATTTCATTAGCAATAAAAAATTTTCAAGTATATATATATATATATATATATATATATATATATATATATATAGATATATATTTAATCTTTATTGAAATATTAAGTAAATTATATGGTTCCATCTTTTGGAGAAGGGAGGGGTACTCTTAAAACAATTTGCACATCACTGGAGTAGTGAACGCGAATCTGAGTAAATTAAAAGGATGAAAAAAGTTCGCCAAGATGAGCGATTACATTACAATATGGTTACCTTGATATATTTATCGTATGGAAATGGTTGCCATAGAAATAATGTATATTAGAGTTAATTTTTATTGGTTTTTTTCCGCGGTAACCCTATAAATTTCAGTCGATTTTAATTCGATTTCTTTAAATATGTAACCATTTCATTTTATTTTACTTTTTAATAATGCTTTTTTGAACGTTCCTTGTGCTCGATGAAGGAACTCACAGCTTTTGGAACATTGCAAGTTATCAGCGCTTATTAATTGTTATTTAATATTAGTTTTAATACAATTATGTAATTATTTTACTTGTTATATATAATTGTTTTTATGTTATTTATTTATAATAATAATTATTATATGAATATTATATGAATTTTATTATATATCATAATCCTTTTAAATTATATGATAATAATTTTTTTCATGATATTATTATTATATATAACTTTTATTACATTATATTGATATTCATTATTGATTGATTTGGTTATTTTTAATCTATTCCTATATTCTTCATTTGTGATATATTTCAAAACAGTTCTTTACAATTATTTGCCTGACGGTTTGTTACCGCTAGGCCGCCATTTTGGATTTCACGTAACTCGACAACAGCTGCTGCTTGGAGCGATTAAGGAATCGGGCCAAACAGCGCTTGGCGCATAGCACTGCTATATCACACAAATTTAGTTTCTTCGTGAATTTACGCATTCTGGTAATTAGGCCAACGATATGCTCATCCTTCCTTTATTTTTAAATCTATCATTTTTTTTACTCAGCGTATTACGCGCAACCATGAATTTCGAGCGTATTTTTTGTGTTAAAAGTTCACTTTATACTTCAGATCATATGGTATGTGACTGTACATGTCTTAAGAAAAAGAATAACAATTACTGAAACACATTTTTTTTTATTGAAGATGCCAAGTATTTTGTAACAGAAATATAAAAATCAACATAAGCAAAACAGAAAACTGAAAATTCGGACATAAACAACTAAACCCTGACGGTTAATAACCTTTCTCGTGAAAACGTCCCCGACGAAGTAATACTACTAGTTAAGGCACAGTAACCATAGGACAGACGCGTTGTTTAATAATTAGTGACGCGTGAATTAAAATTAGTCAATAGTAGTTAAACATAATTAAATTATTCACCAAGCATGACTATACAAGGAGTAGAAAAATATATCGGATGTTAAACTTTTCACTTGCACCGTGAACAAATCTTATTATGCATACCTTTTAAAACCTCGTCGATATACTAAGCTAAGGTATTCTATTTCTTTAGTTTTTGTTTATCTGCTTAAATAGCGTTGTTTAAAACTAATTAACAGCTCCTAAAAAAGAAACGAGACGTCCGTATAGCCATTTACCACATCAGGTTAATTGACTCTTTGTTGTATTTTTTCCCCTTTTTTTTTCGTCTGTTAACTTCGGAGATTTGTACTCATTAGATAAAATAACGTTTGGTGTCTTAGTACTTTAAATAGGTTCTTTGAGCTCTTTCTTTAGCGGTAACGGTAGAGTTAATTTCTTGTTCTCCGATCAATACGTAATAGTTTGCTGTAACAAAAAGACTCAAATTTCTTTTTATTCTAATTTTATTTCTATTTTACAGCGAGAAGAATTCCCATCTTATTGTATCGCACACAAAATCAAAGTATTCGTCTGGTATCGTAAGTTGAGTTTAAAAATAGTTCTAATTACATCTTAAAAGTTCGCTAATGAACTATCGAGATTGTTTGCCTATTTTTAAATCAGGCCAGACGACGAGAGCGGAAAATAGATCTTGATCTTAAGAATTTCAGGAAAGGGTACGCAAAATCTTAGGGATCCGCAATGTCAGGCCGATACATAAAGGATGGCCGCAATTATCGAAAGCTTAAGAGCCACTGGTCTTGTGGCTCCTTTTCTCCATCGCTTGATCGGGGATCAAAATTAAGATATCTGTCACCAATAATCCTCGTGTAACTTCGAAATGTTAGGTTAACAAACAATCAGTCAATGAATCAACCGAATCTTTCACAATCAGATTTTTGGAATTCATGGAATAAGGCTTTTACTTAATATGGTGCCATACATTTCAATTTAAAAGCGTGTATCTCCCCCAGGGACGTCTGAAGATTTCTTGAGGCCCTCGGCCCCTACACAAATGTAGGCCCTACCTATGACCCTTAAAAGTTGATGTTGCTGTTTCTAATTCCACTTGTCGGTGACAGATCGAGGCCCATGAAATTCATCATGGTAAAGGTCTAGATTGTACGCCTCTCGTTATCCGTATATTTGAGCATCATGAGTGACAGACGATTTGGCTCGTTTCCAGCCCAATTTTGAGGGAGAACATCTTAGGGGTGGTCAGGGGCCTTCCACATCTCTTCCCTTTCCACCAACTTAACGAGATGACTTACGGCTTGACGGCTATTTAGAGTGCCTTTGAAGTGGCGCGCTTATCTGGAGGACAGAACCCGGGACCTTTGGATCTGAAACCGAGTAACTTAACCACTACACCAAAATGATCACCATAGTGTGGAGGTTGTTACTGGCTTATATAGATTATATCGCTACACACTCCTCTACCAGTGAGTTGGTTAGGCGAACGAACGATATAGTTGTTAATGGGAGCGGTCAGTTTTTTTTTTGTGTTGGATGAGTTGCGTCACGTTCATCTGACGAATTTTTTTCTTTGGTTGCTCTCTTTTTTTTGTGGGTAGATGGCGCCAAGAGAGATTAGTATTGGTTTCGCTTTTATTAGTTAAGCTAGGGTCACCAAATGAAATGACACACTTATCCGGTAGGACAGAACCTGGGACCTTTGAATCCGAAGCCGAGTAACTTAACCACTACACCAAAATGATCACCATGGTGCGGAGGTTGTTACTGGCTTATATAGATTATATCACTACACCTTCTTCGATATTCGAACCCAGACCGTATGGGACAGCACAGTCAGCATCGCTAACCACAGAACCGGATGGGCGGCACCCTTAAAAGTATAAACAGTACATAGCATACGTATAAACAAAAAACTCGTATAAACAATAACCCGAAACAAATAAATGTACATTACTGACAACCACACAAACCGGCTGGACGGACTGCTGCCTTTTTACTGAATGAGTAATGATGGTGTATGGTGATAGGCCTATTCCGGGACAATGATCATCACATGTAGCCAGTTGACATATCATCATAAATTCCCAGTTTTTCGGAGAATACAACTGGAAATTACATTTTATCGTTGAAATTATTCGAATCATGATCTTAATAAGGCTTAATTGAGAACAAGACAAGGCCCCCAATATGATCGAGGCCCTGGGCCCGGGCGCAGTTAGTCCATGGTTTAAGACGTTCCTGATTTTTCCAGTCCTTACTTACTAACGTTCTCAAATAATTTGATGATGGGTTCAGTTTCCCAAATTCTTGGTCCGGAAAATAAACTCTGTGTTTCTTTTTGTGATGAATAAACTCGCTTATGAAGGAGTGGCAACTGAAAAAAAGGTAATCTTGTGACCAATCAATATATTTTAAAAGTTAGTTCACAAAAAAGAGGGTGGAAAGTTAAATAAAACAGATTTTAACTTCCTTTTTGTTACTTTTCGATTTTTGTTTACATATATGCTAATCTACAAATAAAAAAATATTTATTTTTCAAAATAAATTTTATTTCAATTTCTTTAATGATAACAAAGATTTTTTATTTTAACTGGCAAATTTTCTTCCTACGGGATGTCTAACAGATATTTGCCTTGTTCTCCACCAAAACATATTTTATATATTATAAATATATAAATCTGTATATTATTTAATTATTTAAATCCGCATCGATAGATTTGGTGAACATTTTGTTGTCAAATCACCAAAGATGACAAAAATAGATATCTCTAAAAATATCTAAAATGGTCAAGGAGAATTATTTGACAAGGAAACTTTAGAAGCTACTAAAAGTTTCTTCCCAGCTTATACAAGAATGATGCAGAGAAACATCATTTAAGTCAAACATTTGGTAGAGATTATGCGTTTCATAAGCCTTATGAGAAATCGAGATTACGAATTTGCATTATTGAATTCAATATTTATACGATTTCTGAATTTATGCCATTGGGGTTTGTATATTATCTTCACAGAAGAACATCTTCTCTCATAACTACAGACTTTCAGAATAAATTACGAATTACTCCAACAGTACCTCTTTATTGCTCTCGAGGATCTTTCTTGCATTTGGAGTGAATGGGAATTGATTTTCGTCACACTATAAAGTAATGTAAAAGGGTGACGGACCACCTAATTTTGAAACATGGTCAAGGACGCCACATGAGCTGACATTCCCTTTCCAAACGATCAAACCACGCCAACGGGGGGGGGGGACGTTTGAAACTTGACAGATTTTACGTGCAATAGCTCCTGTATATGGTGGGTCTTCAGTTGCATAAAGGTTCGAACTCGTGGCACTCCAGATGCGAGCTTGTGACTATAACCACTAAGATACCGTTACCTCTTGCAGTTGAAAGACGACAGGGATAGCAACACATAAATTATAACTGTAATTCTCTAGCAGAGTTATAGATGTTTTTTCTTCTCCAGTTACAAAATCTGTGGCGTAACGTACACCTCGCATTGCAGGGGGGGGGGGGACAAGGTTCCAGGGGCCCATAGCCTGATTGACTCCTTTATAAGATCCGGCTTGGGGCCCAAAACCTGCTTTTGCAGGGGAGGCCCTAATCATCTCAATCCATTGCTCCACTGTACAAAATAACATAGTTACAACAGAAAATCTAGTTTCCTTTGTGAGTTAATTTAAATTATTTATAAACTAATTATAAGTAATTAAATATTATCAATAATTTAATAATAATTATTATATTATTTGTATAAAACTTAATTTATATAATTAAATTTAATAAAACTAAAATAAGTACGATTAAAACTCAATTACTATGATAGCAAACTCGAAAAACTCTTTTTTTTTTCTTTTCGCTTTAACTATCACGTTATGACATCATTATTTTCGTCAGTAATTCACTTTATCTCGTTCGACAAACATTGCAAACGATAGATATTAAATTTTCCTATCGTTTGGCAAGGGTGATTTCATTTGTCACACTGATTAATACACTTTTAGCACAAAAATAAAATGATAAAAAAAGATACATGACGTAACTAGCAGAACCAAATCTCATGACTGAAAATAAAACCTCGCGTGACAGTTTTTCAATCATTTAATAATATTGTTGCGCGAATCGAGCGAAAACATGAAGCCCTCTTTTATCTTTCAGAAATATCGTTGGAAGTTAAAAATAGCCGAGATGACCGGGGCATTTTCTGCAGAATCTCACTTTCATCTCTCTCAAGTGCAGCATGTATGTATTTTCAACGAAAAAAGAGGCAAACTTAGGCAAATATAGTAGTTAGAGGAACATAAATACATACCCGTTCTCTTTATTTTTCCTATAATGAACGATATAGGAAAATAGGGATATTTTCGTATAGGGATATTTTTATAGATAAGTCAAGGTATATATGATATAATTTTACATTAATTGGGAAAATATCATTGTCTTGATTCAGTTAAGCTTTGTAGTAAACTTATAAAATGATCATAGATTTATAATTTTATATTACGCAATAGGGTTATTTTTAAGGTAGATCAACTAACTTATTTGTGTGTGTGCTTGATATATTTTCTTTTTTCTGATTGGTTTTTAAAAAGCGTTGAAACAATTTCCCATGAAAATAAGAATATATAACAAAAGCAAATGATAATTTAAATTTTTTAAAAAAAATAAAATTGTTTTTCTAAATATATTTAATTATCCCTATTTTATCGAACCTTCAAAAAGTCCGAATTTCAAATCTCTGTGTAAAACCGAACGTTTTTCAAATAAATAAAATAAAATAAATAAGTAATTAAACCATATTGTAAGTTTTAGTTGTATTGTTTATTGGCTGGCTCACACCATTCTCCAATTTTCCACAGCATATTTAGGGCCACGGTAGGCTAGTGGTCAGTGGCGTAACGCTCACTCCCGCTATGCGGGGGTGTACGTTACGTAGGATTCTAGGAGGCCCAAGGCCTGGCTGCCGCAAAATACCTATCCTTTGTAAAATCCAACTTGGGGGCCCCAAAACTGACTTTGCAGGTGGACCCAAATGTTCTCTGTCACACTACTCCTGGTGGTCAGGATCACATCGTGGTTGGCGTGTCATAAGTTCGTGCTCTAGTTCCACTGAAGTCTATCGTGTATAGTGGCTGATGTACGTTAAATTTGTTGAGGCTGCAAGTTCTCACGTTGACGTTGTGTAGAAGTTTGGAGACGGGGTGCCTGTTGAGGTATCGTCCGTGCCGTTTGACCATGGTTCAAATTGCAAAAACTGCCGCCAATAATCCTCGAGTTGCTAGAAAGTGTGACGCTTTCAAACACTCACTCCACAACATGTCAACGTGAGCCTCGACAAGATTTAACATGAATCAACCTTTCTGCAAGGAAAGGCCTTTAGTGGCACAAGGGTGAGTGAGCGAGTAAGTTTTTATAAACGTAGCTCTCCAAAGCAACACGGGGGCCATTGGTGAAATACCTCGTAATTTTGAACCATGATCAAATGATGAGGACGGCACTTGAGCTGGCACCCCCTCCCCTCTTGACTTCCACACTATGCAGAAAGCCCTCGTGTTGCTAATCAGTGCGACGTTAATATTCACTCACTCACTCCACACTATGCAGAAGGAAGAGGTTTGATCCACGATAAATTAAATGTGCATAAGTTCCTCTACATCAGTGGTACCCAAAGTGGTCCCTACGGATCCCCAAGGTATTCCAGATATTGTTCAAGGGGTTCGTGGAAAATTAAACTTGATTAGGGGGTCCTTGATCAAAGTCAAGGATTCCGCACAAGGTTTAATATAAAATATTTTATCAATTTTTATTTTTATGGGAATTTAAATAAATAACAGTAATTCACTTGAATATTCCCAGTTGGACGTTGAACCCTTTTGCGCTGGACTAACTCAAATTTCAAACTCAAATTGTGACGGGTCTACCCGCGTTCTCACAAATACTAATCCTCTTGGGAAATATTGGGTCTTTAAAACTTATGTTATAAATCCCCCCCCCCCGCCTACTCTGAAGAAAAAGATGTGAGTTTGCAAATTAAGACTTGTATATAAAGATTAAATTTTTAGGTTAGAAGGAGAGAGAGGTTAGAGACTGCTAACGGCTACCAGTGATTGATTAAACGTGAAGTGAGGCGTGGATACTTCGTAGCTGATTATTGTAATATTAAAGTTGACGATTTGTCAATTAAGAATCAAATTAGATTAGGTCGCTAAGAATTAGAAGATATTGCCTAGATGTAAGTGATTATTTAAAGTCTTCTCGTATCTCGTTTACCTCGCTATTGCTTTCCATATTTTGGTATGTGGGTGCATCTCTTGATTTTGGTTAATAAAATTTGTGTTGTTGTTCATAACTGAGAATAAAAGGAAGTTATTTTGAATATGGCTAATCTTCCTTCCGACTCTCCCATTCTAAGGGATGACTTAGTTCATCCCTTACAAGACGAATCCATACTAATACTACAGGAGCATCTTATTGAAATATTAAAAAATGGGGGACTTAAACCAATTTTTGAACAAGAATCCCACAAATTCTGGTTACAAAAACAGATTCCAATTTTTAGTAGAACGAGGGTTCAGTGCTGTAAGGAAACACACACACACACACACACACACACAACACACACACACACACACACACACACACACACACACACACACACACACACACACACACACACACACACACACACAGAGAGAGAGAGAGAGAGAGAGAGAGAGACCGACCACCGTGGGGATTTGCGGTTGCTACTCACAAATATTAAGACATCTCATCAAATTCATCCAAGTCATTAGTTTTTTTTTATTTTAGTTTAAACAAAGGTTATATAATTTCAATAACTAATTCTTCAACAAAATGTTTTTTTTTAATTTGTAATTTTTATTCTATGCATTTTTGTAGCTTTTCCACTTGGGGGGTCCATGGGCAAGTTTTGACTATAAAAAGGGGTCCATGGGCTAAAGGGGTTTGGGAACCACTGCTCTACACGGCAGGTCTTAAACGGCACAAGTGATCGAACTCATGATCCGCCGGCAACGAGTCCACTACCCCAAGGCTACCGCGGCCAAGAGATTCGACAGAAACAAATCCGTTTGCTAGTTTGTGACCATGACCACTCTGCTACTGCGACCACGGGACTTTGGTGGAATCAAGATTCAAACCTGCGAATTAGCGACATTAAGCATTGTATTGCAGTGGCTCTAACTGCTGATACATTGAAAGACATACCTTAATATTTTTTTTAAAAAGGAAATAATATGGATCCCCCCCCCCTCCTCCTCTTTAAATGTTTTTTAGACATCAACTTGAGCTAAATAGAACAAAGGAATTTTCATTCAAGCTTTTCCCTTTACCAATCCCCGATTTGGTTTCGTATTATCAACTCACAAAATAAGAGGCCATAACTAACCATCAATACCAGTATTTCTCATTATATATTAATATGACAAGCACGCAGAAATGGGACATTGGAACGATGACAATTTTCAAAACACGCACAAATTCCTTATTAGAATTGTTAATTTACCCCGAAATAAATCAGTTTCAACATTTCAACAGACTTTCCTCCTCTGTCTCACCTTCCAAGTGTATCATTAGGAATAAATTAATAATTAATCAGCAGCTCATTATATTAGCAATTGATTAGGTGGCTAATTAGTGACTCAAGAGACTTAACCTTTCATAATAATTAACAAAAATATTTGTATTAATTATTATATGTAAGTAGATAGAGCGTATAAGCCGATGACAGGACAAACCGGAATGTACAAGTTAAAAATGTATATTACAATGAAAATAGTATTGATTTTAACTTCTGACATAGTAGCACGAGATCTTCTTATTATTCTTATAATAATACTTTTTTAGGATTTTATGCTCAACTCGATGCCGGAAACCCGAGCAATAAAAAAAAAGAAAGAAAAAAAAAAGGCGTGGGGCCGAAGTAAATAAATAAAAAAATAAAATCTTAAAATCACACCTACAGTAGAACGTTGTTTATCGGAATCAATTGGGTCCAGACACCGTTCGGATACGTGATTGTTCGGATAACCGAAAACCGAATGTGATCCATGCAGAAAATGAAACCGGACATTATAAGAATATTGAAAATCATCACATGCGGGAAACGTGCTTGAAGAAAAAGCACAAAATAGGTGCAAAATGTCGCAATTTTACCTTGATTGAGGAAAATGATCATTAATTTTTCGCCGTAATATTTTACACTTTCGTTTTTTCGTTGAAAGGTCCCTGATTGTTTTGAGCAACAGTAGTTGAGTAGAACAGCTCTCTGATTGTTGTTCGTACCACTCCATTGCTGTCTCTAACGTAGAAACGCGTCAGAATTTGATGGACTCTTGCTACTTACGTTGTTGTTGTTGTCCTCGTCATCATCCATTTTTTCGTCGACAGGGTCGGATTTTTCTTGCACGGAAGTCACAATCTCGTCATCATTTAGCATTTGAAATCCCCAGTCTTCTACATCGCATGCCCTCCAGTCATCTACATCTTCTTCATTACATTCTTGAAATCCTAGGATCGATTGGACAAAGTCGGTATTCTCTTCCATGTGGTCGTCATTGAAGTCTTTTTCGCTTTGTAAATCTGGACCACAGCTTATTCCATGTATTTTTCACCAAATCACACAACTGAAATTCCCCGAATATTCCTCACCTTGGGTTTTCCCGTCACTTTTGGCCTCACGCGAAACAACTGCTGAGCATTGCACTGTTCATATACAATACATGTAGTTGACAAAAAAAAAATCTTTTCCGGATGTTTGACGCTCTGTATAATAAACATTCGGATAAACGACGTTCTACTGTATATAAAAAAATAGTAAGCAATACATATATACAGTCGATATTTCGAAGTTGGGGGGACTTATCAAAAACTTTGAATTATCAAGAGTTGGAATTATAAAGTGGAGAAGAAAAAACTCCAAAAATACACGAAGTGAAATCTTTTTTTAATACATTTAAATTTTAAGCTATGTAATAATGCAACGTTAAAGTATTTTTAAAAAGTACATATTATACACAGAAAAATATTATACAAAAGTTAGAAGGCCTGTATGAAAAGAATACATTTATATGGTAATTTTCGAACAGGTGACTCTTTCACACCCCACCAAATCTCTTCCATTCTTCATTCGAAATTAAAACCTTTCGTACCCGGTTCTCTCAGACACTGTTCCCAACACCATTGGTTGTTCAAGGCAGGGTCCAGTCCGGCCCATGCCCTATTTGGTGTCACATGCTATAAGTTACATAGATGAGGAATAAATTGCCATGTCAGTCCCATGCAAAATACACAATCTTATGCATCTCTTCTTCAGAATAGCGGATTACTCTATCTGAACACATGCGTAGCAAGGCGACGTGTTAAACAAAAGATATCAACAGCTGACAACAAGTGCGACCTGAACTTGCACTTGAAGAAGGAAAGCAATAGAAGTGTCTTTTTGACTGAGCAACTGGGAAACACGAAGAAGGGGTAGCAGACAGAGGGTCATCAAAGGGGCTACGTTACAGGGAAGACACGCAGAGACGACTCAACGCAAAACTTGTAAGCTCCAACCTGTTTATTACAGGACTGCACATGATAGTGAGTGTTCGAATTGTCGAGAATTTTATAAGATAAACTTCGATTCATAGTGTGTTGTAGTTTGGCCAGCCACAAATTTTATTTCGAAATAGTGAGTGTACCAAAACGAATTGTTTTAGTTCGAAATATCAGGAGCTTTTCGAAGGGCTGAGCATATACTTCGATTTAGAGAGAGGTTCGTATTATCGAAGGCTTAAGTTAGCGAGAGCCGACTGTATTAGATTTATCGATTGTTTTATTAACAGCACACACAGAGGCAATGCAATGGTTGTTGTCGATGGATCTCATAATTTTCAACCATGGCCAAGTGATGGGAATGACACTTGAGTTAGCACCATTTTAAATACAGGGTGTCCCAAACATAGCACCCAAATCCTGCACAATTAGATTCCTCGTTGGGAGTACATAAAAAATACCTAAAGAACTGTACCTTTAACATTCATATACGAGAAATATACCAAAAACAAGGTATAACATCATAGCCGGTGCAAGGAAAAAAACACTGTATTGGACATATCAACGGTAGTATTGGCTAACATTTATCAGTGTTCTCCATACATATCCAGGCTGCAGTGGAGAATGTTAGAGCCCCCTGCAAAGTCAAGCTTTGGTGCCCAAAGCCAGATCTTACATAGGATTGCGTACTTGGCGTCAATCAGGCTTTGGGCCCTCTAGAGTCCTGGGCCCCCTGCATTGTGGGGGTCGCCGGGTTGTACGTTACGCCACTGCCAAGGCTGGCTTGAGTACGCCATAGAAGGGATGAGTGCATACGTAGCAGCAGCGTGGAGCAACTTTGTCCTTTTGAGAAGTCATTTCGTCTCGATGCACTAATTCCTTGAGATTTCCCCACTGATAAAAACTTAATGGTGTAAAATCTGGTAATCATGGTGGCCATAGAGCTGAATCCCCTTGTTCGATTCATTGGCTGGAGTATGCCATATCGTGTTCACATGCGTACTCATACAATCATGCACATACGAACGTACTTACACGCGTACATATACATACGCGCATGAACACATATATATTTACACACACTTGCACACACATATATTTACGTACACAAGTATGCACACATACTTACGTACGTACACTAGAAGATACATACATACGCACGCACATACACATATACATACACATCCGTAGACACACATGCATACAGATACACACATACATTCATACATAATTGACCACCAATTGAAAATTTAATTTTTAAGCTTTCATTCTCTATTTATTTTTTCTACATGAAGTTTCATCTCTAAATAATGTAAACATTTTAAACTACAATTCTTCCTTTTATGCCTCTTGGAATTTATATCAAATACAGCATTGCAAGAGAATTTTTTAAGCATGACCTTTACACACTCTGTATGACAATGAAATAATGTTTTCCACATGTAACAGATATTTATAAACGAGGAAAAAGGTCGGAGAAAACTCTTAAAGGCATTATTTGAGGGTTTCGAAACATCCGCGAGAATCGCAAATTTTTTCCCTGTAAGATACAACACAATGGAGATTTTCCATAACTATCAATCATCACAAAAAGTTCGTCAACATTTCTTGTAAATTTAATTGGGAATTATTAAGTGCAATGATGGATACTACTTTGTACAATTTGAAACTTAAAATGAGGACAGAATTCAAGGGTTTAATTCATAAACCCGCACATTTGTGATCTAGACAAAATTCTGTAAATTCAAGAAATGTAGAAAAAAAGGAAAAATTACAAAAGGAATAGTCGAAGATAAAGGAAGATCGCTTGGACATTTCGGGGCCTCGTTATTCGTTTTAACCGAAAACAGGCTGCCTTAGGGGGGCGGGGGAGAAACATTCGGGCGCCTCCGGGTCAAAATTAATCTGAAGAAAGTAAGGTCTTCTTCAAGCAGAAAAATATTCTAATATTAGGGTAATTTATGACTCAGATATTAGTTTATTGTATTATGTTCTTGAAATATATTAACAATGTAATAGGTCTATTTGCGATTCTACTTATAATCCTCTTGGGTAAAAAATATTTTTTTAACTGTGATTTTAGTTGAAAACCGCTTTCTGAAAAGAAGATTCGGTTTTATGTGAATTAGAACACTATTTAGGTGTTAATTGTAGAGTAGGCGAGATGATGGTTGAAAGTTGAGATAGAAAAAACAAAGCGTTAGCGACTTGAGGTCTTCTTCAATACTTGAATATTATTCAAATATTGAAGCATGAGCGCTCAGCAGATTAGATAAGTGCTCTTATTTCGATTATATTTAATTGATTAAGGTTGATTTCTCTTCGGGTTTAGTTATTTAAGTGCTTTCTCAATTAAGTTGTTTAAAACTATTAAATGATATAGGCAAAATATTTGTATTGTTACTAAAATGGCTGATCTTTACTCGAGCCCTCCAGCACCAGCGGTCTACGGGACGTGATAACGGTATGTACATAAATATGCAATTTTGCCAAAATTTGCACACAAAAAAAATTATTTGAAAATCTGTCTAGAAGTTTATAATTTCTCCGTTGTCATGGTGTGGAAGTTAGGAGACAGGGGTGTGCCAACTCAGGTGTCGTCGTTGTCACTTGACCTCTATTCAAGATTAAAAGGCACATTTCCAAAACCCCTCGTGTTGCTTTAAGTGGGAGGTTAAGGAACACTCACTCACTTAAGCAGGCATTTGATTTTGAACCCACGAACTCGATTGTAGTAATGAAGGCCGTAAATTCGCGACCATCATTATTTGGCTACCATGGTCACCTATTTTTTATTGGGACGAGATCATTCAAGTTTCTTTAGGCACATATATATTTTCATAATGTCCTCTTTTGCTCTGTAAAATCTGGATGAAAAAAAATGGTTTTTCACAAATGTGAAACATCTCCTATAGTGTTTCTTACAGTTGTTTTGGAGAAATAATAATACGCTAAATATATCATGAAATCAACTTTAAGAGAAAGAAAAACGGAAGAAGTGAATTAATTCATTAAATTAACTCATCAAAAATTTCTTTATCTCTCCTTCAATCTGTATTCTTTAATTTCTCAATTCACCCGTGAGAAGAACGGGTGTACCAGCTTGTAATTTACAAAATTCGAGTATCACTTGTGATACTGGTTAGGTAAGGTCGTAGATAGAGGAGAACCTAACCAATTTGGACTAATTGGGGCTCTAGATAATCCAGATTTATACGAACGTCTGGATTAAACGAAATAACCTACAAAATGAGTCTAATCTCTCTCTGTAGCAAAAAAACAGAAAATGTGTTTAAAATCAAACATGGCAGAATATTGATTAAGGTATCCGAACACGTTCGGAGTACTTTTTAACAAAATAGCATGCTAAAACGTTATAAATGCTCTTTTAGGACTCAATACCAATAAATATTACTATATTTAACTATCAAAATTTAAAATAAATTACCTGAATTTTACAAAAATCACAATTATAAGTGAAATTTTAGCAATATTTTTGAAAAACTTCAAAGCAGTTAGAGAAAAAAGTAATGAACATATATTAGTAAAAGGATTACTAAAATAAATTACATTAGAACGTCGTTTATCCGAAACAATTAGGACCGGATATCGTTCGGATAACCGAAAATCGAATACGACCCATGCAGTATATGAAACCAGACACTATGCGAATATTGAAAATCATCACATGCAAGAAACGTGCTTGAAGAAAAAGCAAAATAGGTGCAAAATGTCGCAATTTTACCTTTATTGCAGGAAATTACCTCTTATTTTTTGCTGTACCATTGTACACCTTCGTTTTTTCGCTGCAAGGTCTCTGATTCTCTTGGTTCGGATATTTGACGCTCCGTATAGTAAACGTTCGGATAAACGACGTTTTACTGAAACGACATTCTATTATCTAGAAAATGTACTCAAATTTTAATTTTTTATTAAAATTTGAAAATTTTAGAGCTGATTGAGTAAACATTATTAGAAATGTTACATTTTTTGAGACCATTATTTAAATAACAAGCCATAACTCAAAAAGTATTCTTACAATAAGAAATATTTTAGTATATTCTCTAGAAAATAACGTAAAAATCAGGTTTAAAAAGTTTTATAGAAATACATTCGTAATATTTTGAGTTATCAGACTCGCCTGATAGATTTTGAGCAATTTAAATGCCCACTTCTGGTAGATCAAAAACCCACTTCCGGTTTTTCTAACTTTACAAAATTGATTGTAACTTGGCTTCTGTGTAGCGTAGAAACAAAACAAAGTATGTTTCGTGAAGTCCAAAAGATAGCTAGCTCTATTCAACAAAATAAAAAACAAAAAAATATCTGTCTTGACTGAATTTGGTCATTTTCAACGTGTTCGGATACCTTAATTGGACAAGAAAAATTCAAATCAATACATTATTGTCATGATATGCATTAGGTAAGGGAAAAAAAGGCTATAAATATCATGGCATTGTGCTTATAACGGAAAGACACGATATAAGTAACATAAAATCTTTATATTAAATGCTCCCTCAAAGTTTTTGGTAATAATTTACGTAGATGTAATATGTAAAACAGAATATTTGCTCAAAATACCACAGAACAAGCCATGTAATTTTTTTAAAAAAAATCTTGAAGTGATTTTAAAATATTTCTACTGCTACAATAACTGATGTATGTACACATTAATTTGATTTACAAAAAAATGAATTGTAGTTTAAAAAAACTAAAAAACACGCTTTTACAGATAATCGAACTAAAAAGTGAAACATAATTTATAATATTAGAGTAAAATGGTTAAAGAGAAAATTAATATCATCGTGGTAAAAACGTGGGGTGCTCGATATCAATTGTTATAATTTATCTTACTAATTCTATTCCGAAATGCAGAGTTAGTGTAAAAATGTAGTACAAAAAAAAATTGGCAGTTGTAGAGACTGCCGATAGAAGTGAAAACTTAGAGCTTTTAGTATTAAAATTTGAAATTTCATAATGTTTGAATTAAAATTATCAACATCCATTTGGTTTTTACATCTATTGACACTCCGAGCAACAATTATATGCACATGCTTTTATGGTTTTTTATTATTCAAATATATTACGGGCTGTACAAGATCATGACAAAACATAAATACAATTCAATTGAAATAACAATTAATATACAATCATATTATTTATGGATAGTATTTGTATTTACTTAAATTTCATTGTACTTAACTTTTAACATTTTTAATTGTTTGCATCATTATCAGCATTCATTTCAACAATACTTAGACTTTTTGTACTTTCAATTTCATTTTCTCATTTTCTTCTAAATAAGATATTATAGGCTTATGGTAACTAAAGTAAGAAAGGAAAATGTTTGATTCAAATTTATCTAAGTATCTCGTGTAAAAAACGCATCGATCGTCGTTTTATATTTTGTAGTACTGAGTTTTCGATCATTGGACATATTTAAATTAAGTGTTTCGCTCAGAAATTCAATTAGTGGTAGATTTTTATCATCTGCGAAGTTAATATTGAAGTCTCCATTAAAAATCATGGTACATTATTATATTATTCGCCTAATCTTTTTTCGGGTATTTCAGAACCTTCTTTTGTATAAATCATCAAATTTACGAATAAAAATTGTTGTATCTGTCTCATAAATTTTCCAGGCGAAATATAAACGGCAACCAATAATATGTATTACCCATTCTCGGAATCGCAACGAGCAATGCACAGTATATACACATTGAACTTTTCACTCAATCCATTCAACTTCACTTATAAGATATACACAGCACTACGTCAGCTGTATAGCTACAGATTACTGCTATAAGCATGTCGGTGACGCGAACGCACGAGATTTCACCCATCCAAAAAGTGTCTAAGGAGAACAAGACACTGCGCGTGCGCCAGTCAGAGCATGTCGGTGACGCGAACCCATAAGATTTTCCCCTACCAAAAAGTGCCGAATGCCGCTAAAGAAGTTTTCACTTCAAAAACCCCACGCTCTTACCACAATGTCATTAATTATCTCGTTAATCATTTTATTCTTATATTAAGAATTCTTTTTTACCTTTTAGTTCGATTAACTAAAAGCGTGTCTTTTAGTTTTTAAAAAAAAAACTATAACTTATTTTCCATTTTTTAGTTCAATCAACAATACAAGCATGTTTTTTTAGTTTTTAAAATTATCATTTATTCGTTGATGAATTAATCTTAAATGGCGTCATTTTTTAGAATCTGTAATACCCGTTGTCATCCTATCAGTTCGTCGATACGGCCTGGTTTGCAAAATGTAGGATCAGCCAATTGAACGAAACACGAAAGAGTTAAGTTTGAAATATTTAATGCGGAAGGTGTAAAGTCAATGACATAAGAAAACTTATTTTTTGTTTTTGTATTAACCATGAACGTTTTCGCCTTAGGGTTATAACAATCTTTTAGTCGCCAAATCTGGAAATGAGAAATCGTTAATACTGATGATCCTGATCAGGCCAATAGAACAACATTATTAAATTCTTGTTTTGTCATCGGTCCTGGACTAGTGTGCAAAATTTCAAATGAATCTGACCTTTTAAAGTGGGTAAAAATATCGAGTTCAAAGACTCCGTTACATACAGTGAAGCTCATAAAAGCGTGTTAAAATGTTGAAATATTTAGTGCAAAAGTTGGGATGGGTTTTTGTGAAAACGTGTATGAAATTTATAAAATGATTTTTTTTCCGAATATGCTTGCTAAATATTCCTTAAGAAATACATAAAATCTGTTGAACATTTAAAAAAAATCAAGTATTGCTTCCAATAAAATACTTATATGTATTAATAGTGTTGTGAAAAATTTCAACATTTGGCTCATAGTAAAAAATACCTTATTATATTAAATAAAGGAAAACAGGGTTATTTGATATAATCAGCTTAAAGGTTTTATGTGCTATTGGGATAAGAATAAAAACGAATGAACACAAAAGCTATCATAACTCAGGATTTTTTTAACTTAGAATTTTTAAATTGTATGAGTTAATAGAAAAATAAACAAAAAATAATTCAGATAAAAAAAAAATTTGAATTTTTGAACAGGTTTTTGTCTATTGAATCGTATTGTGTATTTTTTTAAACGTATGTAACGACATCTAGTTTTTTTTAGCTGGACATCTGAAATAATAAGGACTTATAGTGTATCAATTTTGAAACACCAGTTTCTTACAACGAAACATTTCCCTAAGGTATTGAGACAACTTGGTACCCAAAAAATCATCAAACTATCGAAATTTTTTTTATTGACTTACAGTAAAACGCCGTTTATCCGAATCAATTGGGATCGAACACCGTTCGGATAACCGAAAACCGAAATCAATCCATGAACCGGAATACTACACAAATATGAAACCGGATACTACACAAATATTGAAAATCATCCCATGCAGGAAACGTGCTTGAAGAAAAAGCCAAATAGGGCCAAAATGTCGCAATTTTACCTTGATTCTAGAAAATAATCACCTATTTTTCGCTGTACCATTGTAACCTTCGTTTTTTCCCTGCAAGGTCTCTGACTTTCTTCAGCAGCAGTAGTTGAGTAGGACGGCACTCTGTTGTTCGTACCACTCCATAGCTTTCTCTAACGCAGAATACGCCTCAGCATTTGATGAACCCTTGCTACTTTCGTTGTTGTTGTCCTCGTCTTTATCTGTTTCATCGTTGACAGGGTCGGATTTTTCTTGCACGAAGTCACAATCTCGTCATTATTTAGCATTTGAAATTCACAGTTTTTTGCATCGCACGCCATCCAGGTTTCTACATCAACAAAACAGCACGTACACACTCCCCTCACTTGGAAACAGCCTGACCTAATATTCCGCGCAGAAGTTTACCAAATCACACTTGAAATTCCTCAAATATCCCTCACCTTGGGTTTTCCCCTCACTTTTGGCCTCACAGGAAACAAATCGTGAGCATTGCACTGTTCGAAAACGTATTCGGACTTTGGTTCGGATATTTGACTCTCCGGATAATAAACGTTCGGATAAACGACGTTCTACTGTATATCATACCTCGAATCATTATAAACATGCATGCAAAATTTCAAAGCTTTACCTGTATTTTTTATTAAGTTATGGAACAATTTTTGATGATGGATATGCAGACTAAACAAAACAGCCTCGCTCACTTTTCAGATCATCTGCTAGAAAAGTGCCTGATTGAAAGATGAATTAACTATTTTTCTACCACGCACAGATGAGAGACTAACATATGTAGAATTACATACTGAGTAACAAATGATTTCAAGAAAGAATTGTGCAACTCATGCACAAATTCTAGTTTATGTATTGCTTATTGGTCAAGATTTAAAAGTTGTGTGTGTTTTTATGAAATTATTATGTGAATGGAATTAAAACTTCAAAATGGATTCTCCCAAAGCACAAATGCTAAATCTCCTTTTGATAACTCAGATAATTGAAAATGTAATTCACAAGAATAGCAAAACTTTCCCATGAATTCAACACAATTATTATTAAAATATTTTAAGATATTCATTTACACAAATTCACAGATGCAATTCTTCGATTTTGATATATTTTAGCTATAAATTGTTATTTCATTTTGCTTTCATTCGTGTACAATATTTAACATGCCAAAGCTTTTAAAATTATGGAAATAAAAAAAAAATAAAGGCATAAACATCTTTTGTACACGTTGTGCATTACTTTTGTAAAATTGATGATGTGGAATTAACTTTGAGGTGTGTGTATTTTTTTTTTTTTATAATTATTAAGGTAATGTTTTAAGAAATATGGATCTTTCATTTGTTTTCTTCTATATATTCATTATGGCAGTATACTGTTTAATTGTTCCACATTTTTGAAATTTCTTATAGTGAGCAGTTTTAAATAAGCTAATTAACATTTCATAAAAGTTTCAGACTATTCGATAAATATTACATCATGCTATTCACGGAATGAAAACTTCAAACGCATATTTCACCATGTTGAATTTTTGATCGTATACTATCATTCAAAAACCTAAGGCTTTTTTGATAATTGAAGTAGGGATGTGGAATTTTTTTTATAAATGTTCTAAAATGTATATTTTGTGAAATTGTGCAGGGGAGATTAGCTCTAAGATAGGTAGTAATTTTTTTAAAAAATTTCAAAATCAAAATTGTTGCTTTTTTGAGAATTTTTGTATGTTTCATAACGAAAAAATTAATATAAAATTTATGAGTAGCAGAATAAAAAAACCAGGCCCGCAGTTTTATGTAATATGTTATACGGGACTTTGAAAAACATTTTGGAAAGAAAATATACACATTTAAAAAAAGCCTTAAAGATTTAAGAAGCGTTAAAAAAATCTTTAAATTTTACAAACATTTTGCAACAAATTTGAAATTTTTTATATGGAATTATTACTTAATAATGATCTTTATTAAATGAAATTAAAATCAAATTTCAAAAATTAAAAATAAAAAAAAATTCTAAAGATGGTGCTCAGTTGCCTTAATTTTCATTTATTTATTTGGTAAAGAAGAGTAGTTTAAAAAATCCACCAATGCTTGAGAACTTTTCGGTTAGGTTGCGTATAGTAAAACAAAGACCAGATATAATTTGTATATTGCATATTTGCATTCTCTGAGGCAAAGTAAATACAAATATTTTTTCTCTTTGTAAATGTCTCGAGAGATGTTAAATTAAAATTTGAAAAAAAATGATTAAGTTTTAAATTAAAAAAAAAAAAAAAAAGAAACGAAGAAAAGTGTGTTATCTTTAATTGTAAGAAATGCTATTTCTAAACCTAAAGAAAAAGTTTTAAAGGAAAAACAATATTGTTTTCTTATTTTCTTTCACTTCTTTCTAGGAAAAAGAGGTGCAAGAAATATCCATGGTTGAACAACATAAAAGAAAACTTGACCTATAGTCTTCAAAATTTAATGATAAAGTTAAAAAAAAGAGGAATTTCATTACTCTAGAGCCCCGGGAGGGAAAGAAAAAGTAGAATTTTTCATTTATTGAGTCCGAGTTGGTGAAGACTGGTAAGAAAAAAAGAACTAGAAAAAGTATTATTCGAATCAAACAAGGAAAAACACTTCCTTTTTTTTAAAAAAAAAAAAGTGAAAACTCTTGTAAAGGGTATTTTATTTGCTGAGAATATAAAATACTAAAAGCAAGTTTTAATGAAAAAGACAACTTTCTCTCATAAATATTGCATGCATATTCCTCCATTTGTTCTATTTATTTTTAGTCACCAAAAGGCTTTGTTTTAGCTATCAATAAATTGTACCTAACCATTTTTCAAATACCTGCTTTCACCAATAATGAGCTTAATTTTTAAAAATATGGAACATCAACAGAATGCATTTCTCTTGCAATTCGTATTGGTTTAAAATAAAACCGAAAAAAAAATTAAGCAATTTTTTTTCATCAATCCATTAATGCCTTATAGTAGTGATCTTCAAACTTTCAAACACACGGAACCCCTAGAACTTGAAGGGGCTTTCGTGGAACCCCTATAACTAGAAAGTGTTTTCTTAGAATCCCGCGCGCGCGTTCCATACACATACTCCGAAAAACAAATCTTAAAATAATATTTAAAATAGATCAACATGTTACAGGCATTTTATGTAAAAGCAATTTAAAAAGTATAGCGTTTATTACTAAAAAATTCTAATCTAATTTTTTTAATAAAGTTTACTCATCAATAATATTAGTTTTTAATTCAAGTGTCACCTATTCATGCATTATATTTAGTAACTGAGATATGTGCTTGCTAGTCTAGGTCTATTGAGATTAAACGCAATTGCATTACATATTCTGAGTTTTAATTCCCTTTTATACTTTGTTTTTGTAGTCACTTACGTTGAGAAATATATTTCACTGAAATACAATGTTCTGGATGACATTGTAATGTTTATAGCTGTGTGAGAAATCCCGTATATTTTTCACGAATTTGCAACCTAGAATTTTGAAGCTGTTCTTGCTTAAATTTAGATTTTAGCATCAACTCTGTTGATAAGTTGTTTCCTTTCCTTCAGTACAGGTGTCGTTTTCCACAAATGTAAAAATGTGTGTGCATTTTCCGTAAGAAAACTATATAGTTTTGCGAGACATTGTGCTAACTAACGAGTATAAAATTATTTCGTGGAACCCGAGATAGTAAACAGTGGAATATTCACAATCTAGTAGGAAGTATATATAAAAAAAGATAAAACATTTTAATGTTCTTTTATTATATTACAATAAAAGTTTTTAAAAGCGTTGCAAAATAAAGTTTTTATATATAAATAAAATTTTCATTTATAATGAATAGGAAGAGATTTAGATACTTGTAACTGACAAACTTCATAGAGAAAGTGAAACCAATCTGCATACATATTGATTTCTTCTCAAATTTTTCATTGAGACTCGTGGAACCCCTGAATATGCCTTGTGGAACTCCAGGGTTCCGTGGAACACAGTTTGATGACCACTGACTTATAGCAATTGATATGTGTGATCAGAAAACAAATAAAATAAAATAAAAATTTTACTACAGTTGTAAGATTGCCTTGTTTATTTTGAGAATAGTTTTTTTTTCTATCTGGCTTTCTTCTTGGTGTATTTCTGAATCAAGCGATATGCCGACTTCAATAGAGGACTTGGCGAAAATGACTTGCTGAGATCGCCGATTTAATAAATTTACAACGTAATGGGTTTCCATGGTAATCAGAACAAAAAAAAACTAAACTAATACAGTTAGTGTATATTAACGTCACATACAAAACTGCACGAGGGTTACTGGCGAGGGACTTCGTAATTTTAACCATGGTCAAGAGACCATATCGGCACCTGAGCTTGCACCCCCTCTTAACTTCCACACCAACCAAAGGGAGAAAGTTTGACTCTTGACAGATTTAACGTGCAACGCCCCCCCCCTCCTCTACTCGCCGGGTCTTCAGCGTTACCAGGCTCGAACTCGTGACACATCAACTATGGCTACCGCTAGGGCTACCGGCTACAACGTACTAGAGTAGCTAGTAGGCTACCGAGGTCACCTAAATAAATTCAATCGTTAGAGATATGAAATATATCGATTCACACTCTTAATAATTTAAAGTCTATATTCCTTTTTCAAAATTTTTTTATCGCAGAAACGTTTATTTTTGAAAACCACGATTTATAACTTTTGGTGGTTAAATCTGTTACATGCGGAACGCGTTTGTATAGAGGGAAAAATATTGTTATTAATCGGAGCCTACATATGTTGTATGGTATGGAGATTAGGAGAAAAAATATTCAAAATAATAATAATAGTAATTTAAAAAGTTTTAATATTGCTTCAAAAGGGTTAAATTTTCCAAAATATGAAGAAAAAAAATAAAGGATGAGTTTTGGTGAGATGATTTTAGACTCAAAATAGAATTATTTTTCTACAATTTCATTAACCCAAAGCGGTGATAAGTGAGTATGGAGTAAAGAATAGAACAATATACATTGCAGCATTTCATATAACCTCAGCACTCCCTTTCTCTTTCCCCGCACAGTTGAGTTAGTCCGATCCAAGCTTTTTTCTGTCTTCCGCTTTAGTAATTTGGGGACTGAAAGCTTTTTTTAAAAAAAAATTCAGTACTTAAGTAGCTGTTAAATGTACTTAAAGTGTGTGTTTCTTTTTTTTGTAATTTTTTAATAGGTGTCCTCTAATCACAAAAAATATTAAAAAGTATTTACCGTAAAATCCGACGAATATCTCGCACAGTGTATCACGCGCACTTATACATTCAAGTTGATTTTTAAAATTTTTTTGGTTTTTTCACCGTATAACGTTCACCCCATTTTTTACGATGAAATCTGAAATATTAGTATGCATTGTTCTTATGTTTTGAAGTCATTTAATCGGGGTTATTCTAAACTTTTAAAAAAACTAGTATACTTCTAGAGAGAGAACTACAACGTTTTTAGTTCATAAGGCAAATCGTTTCTTTTAAATAAACAGTATTTCGATACTTGTAGAGGTAAATTTTTTTTATGCACATCTTTTTTTTTTTGTGATTTTTAAAGCTATTGCTTTTACATCCGGCGTATAAAGCGTACCCCCACAGTTTTTTTCTGTTAAAAGTTCCGAACGGTTTCCGGTCCCAATTGATTTGGATAAACGACGTTCTATATATATTGTACTTCCTTCCCCTTGTTGCAGTAATTAACATAAATATTTATTTATTTATTTTATTTTTCCTTTCATCGATATACCAGAGAACATCTTTTTCGCATAGATAGGTTTTGAAATTCTAAAAAAAAATTTCCATCCCCCCTGAAATACGAATAACAACTATCTACCGTAATACATTACATGAAAATACTGTATATACTTTTTCAAGGACGCAGATTTATAAACGGATATATGTACTTCAACCACATGAATTTTACACACATATTAGGAGGTTTTAATGTCTAGAAATACTATATTCCAAATTTATGAATTCTTTCATCTGACATCAGTCCCAAAGAAAGGAACATGATTCGTGCTCGAGGAAGATTCTTCTAATCGTGCATTTTAAAAATTCGAACACTTTCTGTGAAATGTGTTCTAGAGACACACATATCCACCTCTTAATGGCCCTGTCCATCATAACGAACAACATTCGAGCTCTCATTTCGCTCCGAGTGTGCCAGAAAATCACGAACTTGAGACTTACTTTCATGCCTCTTTGAGCAACCCTGTCGCTCTTTTTTGTTTCCTCCTCTACCTGAGCGCTCTGGTTCTCATAGTTCGCGCGGTATTTTTCCTCAAAACGCGGCAGGAATGATTGGAAGCGCTGTCGGAGAACGACATTTTCCTCTTTAAATGTTGCTGAAAGAAAAGGCGACTTGGATGCAGCAGGGCATCGCACTCGACCGACCGGAAAGAGCGGTCCCGAATGATGGAGTTTTCTCACCCCCCCCCTTTTATTCGAGGAAGTAGAGAAATCCCCCCCCCCACCTTTCTACATTGATATTATCTGATATCACGAGTTTTGCGGTTTGTGACAGTAATGATTGAAAGTAATTTGCAAATACGACAATTGGTGGGGATTCGGCAACCAGGTTCCTTAAAGTGGTGACTGGTAGGGTTGTTTGTTCTTAATGGCCTTGAATCTCCCCCCATTGTGGGAAACGAAAAGTGATTAGTAAATCGCCTTAGGAAACCCAACAAGGATTTGAAACGATTGGGCCGATTTCCAGAGCAACCGCAAGGTGTAAAAATAATTTCATTTGAAAATCAGAACTAATTTTTAAAACTACATTAATGGAAAGATTATAATTAATATCAATCCCTATAGCTTTAAAGGTTAGTAGCCAGAGATGTTTCCATCGAACTGCATGTCCTAGTTCAGATTTCATAGAAATTCATCGAGTAGAGAGATTGGGCTCCTGTTTAGTATGGCAAGGGGGGGGGGGGAACCTTTGGATTTGGCAATTTTTCTTTGGTTTTGGTGATTTTTATATAGATATTATGGTGAGATAACGAATTCATTCTGCCTTCCGGACACCTACCGCTAAGTGAAGTAGCTTGGCAATCGATTTTGGTCGCCAAAAAAAATTGACATCGCCAAAAATTGCCAAATTTTTTAAAAATACATGTATATTATTTCCAGGAAAAAAAAAATCGAAAATACACGAACGGCAGCAAAGACAACAAATCCATCGTGAGTGATTGCGATTGTATTTAAAATAATAATCATAATCGCTTACGTTTATTTTCGTCACTTGAGGAGTAAAATTAAGATCTTACTGGTCTATTGCATAAGTAGCTCCTGAAAATTTCTTTTACCAATCAATAGCCTAAATTTATGTGTCGTAATAGTCACATGATAAATGCAATCGCATGTCTCTAGTAAAATCAGTTTATGGACCACAAAGAGCTGTGCAAAGCGGAATCAGAAAATAGCTTCAAATTGACGACAAACATGGGGTAAAATGAATAGAAACCAATGGCGCAACGTACTCCCCCGCAACCCCTGCATTGCGAGCAAGGGGGGGGGGGAGGCAGGATTCTAGGTGGCCCAAAGCCTGACTGAAGCTTAGTACTAGGGAGTCCACACAAAACTTGACTTTGCAAGGGGGGCCCTAATGTTCTCCGCGTTACGCCACTAACATAATGTTATCAACATTTTGTTGAATTGTTAAAGCCACATGTAATGCTATTTGAGGGGAACTTCTATTGTGAAGAATAGTACCTCTTACTAAAAGTAATGGCTGTGTGTTTCTCTATATTGCTTTTTGGAAAGCGTTAACCCGACCTTCGCATAGGGAGGCAATGACTGTCGTCTTCAACATCTAAATTGGATTCCTTGCTGAAAACTAAGTGGTCAATCTTTAGAAAATAATTTGAATATGGAACCACACCACAATTGCAGGTTTTATGAGACAGACGATGTTTAAAGAATGTTTATCGATGAAAAGTTCAAGAAAGATTTAATTTGTAAATTAATCGATTTGGAGAATTTAGCAATAAAATTTGAGCTTAACATTATAGGCAATAATATTTTGAGGGAAATATGTTGTATATATGTACAAGCACAGTACAAATTTTTTTAAATATCGACAATTAAAAGGAAAAAAATTCAGTATATTTTTCTTGAACATTGTAAATATTTATGCAAGTTTTTTGTGACATTTGATAACAAAAGTTCCAGATAGTAGAAGCAAAACCCTGGAAAAATGAGGATTTTTTTCAGAAAAGCTTATTTTTGGGGCATGTAGATAAGATGACTGATTTATTTGCAAAGAAAAGGAGAACGAAAAATTTTAGAAAAACTACAATAGATAAAACATTTTATTAATTCAAACAAAAGTACACCAATTGCGCTTACATCCCCTTTTAATAATTTGCTTAAACGAGTATTTTTCCATTGAATGAATTTTTTTTCTTCAGTGTATCGTTTTCTAATACATCAGAAATTTCGTAGCAAGAAATATCCTTGTTGAACTATAAGGTAAGTGTTATAGTTAAAGTATCAACATTCAATTTTGATCTCTCACTTGTCCAAAAATCCCTTGCGTAAAACCTCTTTCAACTGCTGCATTATTTCCAGGGCAACCCAGCGTAAATTCAACAAGAATAACTTAATTTTCATATGGAATGTGTTCCTTTTTTGAAACGGTTAAATATTTCCAACCATCTTTCATCAGTTTCAACATGCTGATTTTCTCATTGCTCTAATTTATCAGAATTTAAATATACATTCAGTCTTTCTAATTTTTTCAAGCAGACAACTGTCATTCATCGATTTTAGCATCAGGCATTTCTTTCGAAAAAAAAGCTCAACACAATTCTCTATATCTGCTCAATTTACTAGCGCAATGAAGTCAAAAATCACCATTGAAAACTGTTATTTCCTGTGATATTTGTTTCAGACCATTCTTCGACTTGTTGGAAGCTTGTTTGATAAAAATTCTGAACTTCTTTTCGGTATGCCTGGATTTGATTCTTCTAAGATTGACAGTTTTCTTTTTATTAATAAGATATTAATAATAAAACCTACCCTAAAATAGTGAATTTTGCCAAAAATGGTCATTTTTTATGATTTTATTTTATGGACCATCTTATTAGATTTATAAAAATACCAAACTTATTATTTTCCGTTTACTAGAACAAAATCTATCAGTGTTTTAATAAGAGCAGATGCCAGAACTTTAAGAAAGATGTCATACTTTAAAACGCGTTTTACTCGAAATGTGTTTTTTTTTTAAATGTTCACAAACGGGGCTAGGGGGATTGCACAAAAAGATTTAAAAGTAATTAACTGAAATTCTTTATGTGTGTTCTGTATAATAGTAGAAGTGTTTTAATTTTCAGATTTATTAATCACTATTTTATTACAAAATTGACAGCCCCTTATGCGAATATAACCCCTTTTTTTTAAAGCAATTTCATGTAATAACACAGATAAAGTGCTCTAGTTTTTGTAAAAATTAAAATATCTCTTATCCTGAAGGTCATTTCGACAATGAATAACAGAGAAACACACCAAAACTGAAAAATTGTTCATAAACTTTTGGTACAGAATGGACCACGTTTATGACATTTTTTGTCAGTTTTTATCCATTTTTTGCTATTTTAGTAATAATTTCTTTTTCTATTCTTAATTTTAGCATATTTTTCATAAAATGTCTAGTGAGCGAGTGAGTGAATATTAACGTCCCACTGTTCCGCTACGCTAGGGCTTTTGAGGACGGTCCGCGTAATTTTGAACCATGGTCAAGTGACGCGGACGACACCTGAGTTGGCACCCCCTCTCCTAACTACCACACCACACCAATGGGAGGACATTTGAGCTCACGACAGATTTAACGTGCATCGCTCCCCTACACGATGGGTCTTCAGTGGTACTGGGATCGAACTCAGGACATGCTAGCCACGATCCGATGCCTAGACCACTTGGCTACCGCGGCCACCATGAAATGTTTAAGCAAATCTAAAAACAACAAATACATCCCCATCTATCCATTTTTTTAAAAAAAGAAGTTGCTGTAAGAGTAGTCGGATACCTTAAAGAAATAAATTTTTTTTTTCAAATCGAGATTTTTATTGAAGGGCAACATCGCTCAAAATAAGACTATTTTCTGTGTGTAGCTGAAATATATTCACCTTCAATCTTTCGAATCGTTTAGGGGAAAGTAAAGTCCTAATTATGTACAAAATACATTAATACCTTCTATAATTTATACTTACCGGCACATGACGCGTAACAGTTCGACCTTGTATCCCTTAATACAGAGATTAACATATTCAAAGATTAACATACAGAGAGTAACATCAGAATACACAGATTAACAAAATATGGACCTTTTTGAAAAACAAAATATAAAAAGGCTATTCTAAGGAGACGATTGGTACTTAGCATAGATGCTATTTTTATGAAAATGAGAAAACAAATATTCCAAATATTGATAGTTAAATATTTTGCGAAAATGATAAACCCTTTACAACTTTTTGTCAGATATTTCCCCCTTCCCTTTCAATTTATTGTTGGTGCTCTAAATGCTGAAATCATTGAAACCCCTCCTTATATTCATTATATGGCTGAAGTTTCACTTTATTTCATCAAATATGTGTCGGGAAATTCGAAGAAATGTCTAAAATCCAAAAATCTTTTGATTAATTATGAGCATGTTGCTTCGTTAAAACTGTACATTAAACCACTAGTAACCAACCGGAAAAATCGGTGAAAAGTTTTTGATGGTTCACTAAAAAATTGGGACATTTATATTTTTATGAAAATTCCGTTTAAAAAATGACGAATAATAATAATAAAAAAAAAAACCCATTGTAGAATATGGATTATACTTCTTTTTTTTAAAAAATTTTAGTTACTACTTTTAACAAAATTCCTTTCGAATTTAGCGACTTTTTAACTATTATTACATTATCAATTGACATTTGAAATTGAGATTTGGCGACTGTAGTAAATTGGCGGCATAACATTTTACCTTGTTGATGTTGCTTTGCGTTAGCAGTCCGTTCTTGATTTTCGTGCAGTTCCTTTCCAGTGATGTGAAAATGTAAATAGAGGCGTAAATAAATGACAATATACTTATAGGGGTCATTCATATTAGTGGTCAGCCGCAGGGACGTCTTAAGACTCTCTGCGGCCCTGGGCCCAGAGAAATCTTAAGATTTTTTGAGGCACTGGACCCTTTTGCAAAAGTAGGCCCTACCTGAGATCTTTAAAAGCAGACAGTATATAGCATGCATTGTCAAATACTCGTTCAAACAGTAATTTAAAACACATAGATGAGCACGACTCACAAAAAATCTCACAAACCGGCTCGACCGATGGTCACATTTCGACTAAATGAGTTGAATAATTGTTTATGGTATTAGGCCTAAGCCCACATGTACAATTATCACATAATAATATAGTCTTACTACTTGTGCCAGCTGACATCCATATTTTTAGGGGAATATGTACGAGGAATAAAATTTGACCATTAAAATTATCCGAATCATGATTTTATTAAGACTGAATCGAGAACGAAACGAGGCCCCCGGCGAGGGCGAGGTCCTGGGCCCGGTCCCAGTTGGCCCCTGCCTTAAGAAACCTCTGGTCTGCCATAGAGTGATCAATCCTATTTGTGACCCACCAATTTTAAAATTATACATTAAGTGGTTCACGAAGTTTCAAAGGTTATGACCCATGTATTAGACTATTCTAGAAAAGTGGTCCCCAACCTCCAGGCCGCGGATTGGTACTGGTCCGTGGATTAAATAGTACCGGGCCGCACAAGGGACATTAAATTAATTCCATTTTATTTACTGTGGTGTATTTCTATCGTGTTTGTGCAACTTTTTATGGCAATTATGTTCCATTTTAAATCACTTCATATTCATTTTTGGATGTAATTGTATTTTATTCTGAAGGCAGAATATATATAAAACTAAAATTATTAAATCAAATCAATCTATATGTAAACAATACACGCCCCCCTTTGAGGGGGGCGTGGTGAAATTATCAAGCGTTGACCGATCAGCAGTGTTACAAAGGTTGGGAAGCACTGTTCTATACAAGACTAAAAATATTCTGGATATTTTTTCTGGTTGGTACGAAACGCGAGGAATTTTCCATTTATTAATTTTATTGATTATAGAATATACTCCGTATCTCCTTTCCATTTTCTTAACTTTATCTTCCATATAAGGAAGGGGGAAAAAATAAGCGAATGTTTTTCTATTGAGCGCACATGAAAATGAAGAAAATCTGAACGATGATTATTGATCATTTGCACACCCCTCACAGCTAAACAGTTTAGTCGAGGTAAAATCGCAACGCCTGAGAAATTCGTAGAAAAATTGATTGTGTGCGCTTAGCCTTGGGAATGCTGATACGAAAAATGATGAACGAAATTTATCTATTTATTGCTAGCCTGAGGGTCTTAAACTTACTACATGTGTGGAAAACAGTTTTTCAAACATTGATCCAAACGTAGTACGTGTCCTAAACTTCTAGCAAGATCTCTGTTTAGTGGGGAACCAAAAATTTTATAAAAACTTGTGACGGATCTATTCGCGGCTCTACTAATTCCTTGGGGATTCTTCTGGGGAAAAATATTTATTTCAATCAACTTTCACCGAGTAAGGAAGCGTGATTATGCAAATGAAGTATATTTTATAAATTCTATATTCACGAGTCTGAAGAGTCGGCAAGGAGTTGGCGAGTTAGTTTTGTTAGTTAAAGAGTGAAGGATCGTGGAATTATTAAGAGAATTTGGAGTTTATCCATGCAAAGGATTACTGAGAGTGGTTCAACCGTCAGTGATTAAATCCACATAAGGATCTGCAAAGATTCAAGTATAGGATCAACTTCATAAGAGTACAGGTATCGTGATCCTTGTTTAATTAGAAGTTAGCTTATTAGTGTTCGACGTAGTTTATATTGAGCATGTTTAAGCTTCGGGGAATCAGTTGAGTGTCCGTATTATTATCCCCGTGCTATTGAATCTCACCTCCGAGCTCTACTATCTGATCCATTATCTTAATTAGATTGTTATTGTGTCTGATTGATATTTTGGTGTCAATAAATTAATTAGAGTGAAACATGTCTACTGATTATTCAGTTTCTCCCACACACCTAGCCAGGTCTGCGGGTAGACAAGGGGTTTCAGATGGAAGCAGGAAGCATTACAAACTTGCAAATTCGAAAGAGCAAATATAATACATATATAGATAACAAATTTTCTGATAAAAAAATTAATGCTACAAAATATTTCGGGAAAAGTTCCTACTTTAAAAACGGTCATTTCTGGCTGGAAAGTTTTATTTGATTGAAGTAAAGTGGAAGTGATAAGTCTTTCCAGTCAGGGTAGGGTGATTTCGACTGATATAGCAGTGAACCAGTAGTCTTCAAACTGTGTTCCACTGAAACATGGGGCTTCAGGAATCAAAATAAAAACTCGAAAAGAAAGTTATAAGCAAATAAGAAAAATAGAATTATGTTGTCTATGGGTGTTGTCCAAGGGATCTCACGTCCCTTAAGAGGGGGACTTAAATAAATTTAGTACCGGACAGCCTATCCTTCTATTTCTGTTGTAATGCAATATTAACTTTCTAACTAGGTGAGCCTGTATGTACGTACATTTTCTAGATATTTAATGAGTATAGACGTGCCGTCATATTTTATTCATGATTATGGCAAAATAAACTAAATACTGACCAGAACATACCATGCCCATGCACTTGTGACCAAATCAGCCAGGTTTTTATGCGAGTTTTAATGTTATTCATGTCTGAAAATAATGACTCGCAGGCATAGGGAGATGAAAATATGGTTAAAATATATGAGACAGCCTCTTCAAACAGCTAAATATGTCTGGAATCTGTTTTACAGACAATGTTTTGCATACGACTGTTCCAGAACATGAAACACACACCGCTTTATCACTTTTACTAATCATGCCATGTCTCGCAGTCCACCGAGTTTGAAATTCTGTGTTACACTTACTATATTGCACGTATTGTTCTTTTACTGAACTAGCCATGTAAAATAGCAATTAAAAATCGTAAATATAACACAAATAAACTTTAAAATACAATTGTGTTACGAAATTGACTATGCTATGCGTAGACAAACTTCGCATCATTAGCAATTGTATATAATCCACGACTCTATTAAGGAAAGACAAAAAACTAGTCTGCTCTCCTCCGCCTAGCGCACCGATCATTCACGTTTATACCTAATACTTCATAGTTAACTTTGTTATTTTGAACTAAAATGCTAGCCGCTTTGATCACTGGCGTGCCGAAAATATTGTGCCGCGTGCCATCCCTGACCTGTACTGTGAATATTCTGTTGTTTTTATCCTCCTAGGTTCCACAAAATAATTTTATGCTTCTTAGTACAATGTTTTACAAAACTAAGTAGAGTGAAATGGAATGAATTAGATTTCGACGACAGTGTTGTATAAAAATTATGTAATAAAACACTTTTTCTATTTAGGGGTGCGACGGATCTATACGTGGTTCTACCAACCCCTTCAGGACTCTTTTAGAAAAATATTTTTTTCAACCAACTTTCGGCGAGTGAAGGAAGCGTGATTATGCAAATGAAGTATATTATATGAATTCTGTATTCGCGAGTCTGAAGAGTCGGCAAGGAGTTGGCGAGTTAGTTTTGTTAGTTAAAGAGTGAAGGATCGTGGAATTATTAAGTGCATTTGGAGTTTATCATGGAAGATTACTGAGAGTGGATCAATCGACGGTGATTAAATCCAGATAAAGATCGCCTTCAAGGTTCAAGTATAGGATCAACTTCATAAGAGTACAGGTATCGTGATCCTTGTTTAATTAGAAGTTAGCTTATTAGTGTTCGACGTAGTTTATATTGAGCATGTTTAAGCTTCGGGGAATCAGTTGAGTGTCCGTATTATTATCCCAGGCTATTGAGTCTCACCTCCGAGCTCTACTATCTGATCTGTTACCTTAATTAGATTGTTATTGTGTCTGCTTGATATTTTGGTGTCAATAAATTAATTAGAGTGAAACATGTCTACTGATTATTGAGTTTCTCCCACACATCTAACCGGGTATGAGGGTAGACAAGGGGTTTCAGAGGAAAGTAGGAACCGGCCGGCATTAGAGGGGAAAAAACCGTTTATAAGGGAACATTTTCGAAAAACACAAACAACACCTGTGAAACATAATATTTCCCAAGGGAGAAAACCGATCATGAATGGGTAAAACAGAAGGCTTGCCAGTCAAGGAGAAAGAACAATTTATCGACAATATCAATAGATTCAACGTTAAAATTTAAATTTAAACAGGAACGGCTCCTTAATTTTAGTTTGCAAATCTGCACATTTTAGTACACGGTTTTTCCGGAAAACTTATTTACTGAAGAAAAGGGGGTGCATTACAATAATTTAAGAAGAAACATATGCATTAATACAAAACCGGGGTGGGCATTAAGTCGCTCGCGATCGACAGGTGGACCGCCAAGACATATTGGGGTGACTGTTTTCATTTAGACTTAATAATCATTTCATCATACGAAATTCTAGAAATGTTTTTAAGATACGGAGAGAAATAATTGATCATTAGAAAAAATTTCGTTAAATTGAAAACGCTATTTGGAGGTTATTTTACGAAGAAAATCGTAAAATGTTCTTGGTTCCAAAACAAAATCGCAAAATAGCGATTTGTAAAATGGAGGACTGACTGTATTGTAGATCTTCTCTTACCTCACTATACCTACACCACTAGATGAACCGCAATATCTTGAAAAAATTAGAAGTAGCCCATGCCCTGGAAGAGTCTGCCCACCCCTGATATAAAAAGATAAAAATCCCCTTTTTGATCCAAAACTTTTTGCAAAATTCGTAGACAAAACACACGACGCTTTCCCTTATTTATTTTTTTAAAAAAAAAGACAACAAAATAGACTTAACCTGCTGTACAAACGGTTCTTTCACCTCGCCTTTTCTCACAGTACTAGAGTCAAATAGCAACAATCCAAGTATCCGTTATCTTTATGCAACCATCTGCCGCAATTCTCTTATTACGTGTACCACAGTTTGCGAGCGTGCACAATGACAAACCAAACTGTATACAATTCTAAATAATCAATACCATTCAGCGCAATACCCTCCGAAGCAGAAAATTTAGTGACAGATCTAGAATGTTAATCTTTCTGTATACCTAATGGATCGTGACCCATATGCCCGTGATATAGCTTAGTTTAGGAATAGCTTTATTTAGGTAATTTACTAAATGATTCGGTGGTTAAATAAGATTCAGAGATTCGCTGATAAATCTGTTAATGTAGTTAAGTATATTGAAACTGCCGTTGTGTGTGTGATTTTAATAGTTTCATAGCTTATGCCAGCATTATATAGGTAAGTTTTAATAATAAGTAAGTGAGGAGTAGAGAGAAGCCCTTCTAAGCTTTCAATATTGGCAACCCAATTTTCAATCATTATTTTTATCGCCCTCTCCCCCATACATTGACAATGTATTGAATGCAATAATAATGCACTTTAACGCTAAAGCTACAATATTTCCTAAAATATAAACCATACAAATCTATACAAATAAATAAAATTGAAGTGTCTGTTTGTAATTTCAAATTAGCAGCTTTTTATTAAATGCATTTAAAGGTATGCACGGTACTTATATCAAAAAATAAATTTTTAAAATTTTTGTCTGTCTGTCTGTTTGTTTGTTCCGGCTAATCTCGTGAACTTCTGGTCCAATTTAAAAAATTATTTCACCAATGGAAAACTACATTATCAGCGAGTAACATAGGATATATTTTATCTCTATATTCCCAAGGGAACGGAAACTATGCGGGTAAAACGTTGACGCTGCTTACTCCCCGCCAAGTTGGCGCAAAATTATGCATTTGGTCAATAATGAAAATTTTAATAAACATTTTCTCACACATTTGTAACAAATAACTAAAACATAGAGTAATTTAGCATCTTTACAAAAAGCAATTTTTTAAATGGTTTTTTATTAAACATCTAACGTTTATTACGTTACGTTTGTTAAATGTCAAACTCAAACTTTGAGAAATATCGCCAAGTTGGCTAAGAAGTTCTCAATTCCGACAATGCCAATTTTCTCCCACTTTTTAAAGAGGGAAATAAAATAAAGTTTTAGCAAATTGCGCGCGTGATTTTGAAAATTCTACGGTAATATTAATTGACAGTTTTATAAAATGTTTTGATTAATCAAATATTTATTACTTTGAATTTTTTAAACCTAATTATACAATATTCATATTTTGTACAAAATTTTTCACTTATACTGAACCTAGATATTTGCATAGAGGTATTACTTTGAAGATATACTAGATATTTCTATTGAGGAAGCCATACAATATCACTCGCCGAATAAAATTAGGGAGCTTTACGCAATACTTATTTCATCTTCGGTCTTTCTAATCCTCAACCCTTTTGGAATAAGTACAAAGACTACATGGGGCGGAAGATATTTTGCGACGAAAAAGCAACCGAATTTGCCTTTCAATGAACCCATCTACAACGAAAAGCAATAAAGGTTTTCAGAATAGTTAGGAAAAAGCTACATGATTTTGGAATGATTAGCCCTAGACGCGTCGACGGAAATGGTTTCGATAATGAAATCACTTGAGAAATTAAACTACGATTTTATACATTGCAACATCAAGTAACAGAATTTATCCCTCAATTAACTCCAGAACAAAATCACGTTTTCCAAGATGTGTTACGCAAAATATAATCCGGCAGTGGTGCACTCTTTTTTCTCGAAGCCCCTGGAGGAACAGAAAAAAACGTTTTTGCTAAACTTATTATTAATGGCCATCGGAAAAACCTAGAAGATAGCAGTTGCTATGGCTTCTTCTGGTATAGCCGCGATTTTACTGACCAACGGTCGTACTGCACATTCCGTTTTAAAATTATCGCTTAATCTTGCATTTGAAGATTCACTTACCTAAAATTTCAGAAAAAATAGCTCTCAAGGCAGGATGCTTGCACAATGTAAGCTTTTAGAGTGGGGTGAAAGCACGATGTCTCACAAGAAAGTTATAGGATCGTTAAATCGGACTCTTCAGGATTTACGAGAAAGTACAGATATTATAGGAGGAATGGTACTTTATTTATAGGATTTATTATTATCGCTTAATCTTGCATTTGAAGATTCACTTATCTGAAATTTCAGAAAAAATAGCTCTCAAGGCAGGATGCTTCCACAATGTAAGCTTTTAGTGTGGGGTGAAAGTACGATGGCTCACAAGAAAGCAATAGGAGCGTTAAATCGGACTCTTCAGGATTTACGAGAAAGCACAGATATTATAGGAGGAATGGTACTTTATTTATAGGATTTATTATTATTTATAGGAGGAGGTACTTGAAAAATTCAGTCATAAAACGAATATGAGAGAGCATCTTCATAATGACGTAGATTCAGAACATTATGCAGAGACGCAATTGAAAATCGGTTATGGATGTTAGGACGCAAATGCTGGAGGTTATATTTTAGTTCCAGAGAATTTTGTAATGTAGAAGAAAATGATGTAAATCTTATTGCTCAAATTTACCCGGGCTTGCAACAAAATTTAAATTGGGATCAGTGGTTGCGCGCAAGATCAATATTGGCGCCTAAAAATAACTTTGTCAATAAAATCAATACTGAAATTTTAGACGTGTGGAGAAAATGAAGGAACATTTATTAATGGATACAACCATGGATACAGAACACAAAGTACTTCATATCCCACGGAGTTCATAAATTCGCTTGAACTTTCGGGTGCACCCTCATATAAACTTCAATTAAAAATAAATGTACCAGTTATGTTTATGCAAAATATCGATGCTCCTCGACTATATAATGTCATTGTCCATAAAATCAACATTGAAAATTTAAACGACGTGCGGGGAAGGGGGGGATGAAGAAATATTTATCAATGAATACAATCATGGATAAAGAACAAAGTACTTCATATCCCATGGAGTTCTTAAATTCACTTGAATTTTCGGGTGTACCCTCACATAAACTTCAATTAAAACTAAATGTACCAGTTATACTTATCCAAAATCTCGATGTTCCTCGAATATTTAAAGAAACGAGGCTTTGGATCACAAAACTGATGCAGAATATACTTGGTGCAAATATTTTAACATAATGTCATGAAAAGGGATAGTGTCATCATACCTCGGATTTGAAGTATCCCACTGACCTACCATTTCAATTCAAACGAGTTCAAATTCCAGCTTTATTGTTGCTATACTGTAGCCTGATCGGTGTGTCCAATGCCCAAATCTTCGCATATTTACAACTTACGGAAGAACATATAATATGGTATACAGTAGCATCTTAGAATAATATTAATCTGCTTTGAGCTCTTTTAAAGAGAAATTATACATTAAACGTAGATACTTTCGATTTTTAAAAATATTAATACTTTAAGTTATTGATTTTTTGTTGTTAATTATTATAATAAATTACGTTTTCAGTTTTTTTAAACTAAGCTCAATTTTAGAATTTTTAAATTTTATTTGTTCCAGTCAAGCATTAAAAAATCCCCCCACAATCTCGGTAGGCCACTATCCTTACTCTGTCGAACTCGGATACTTGATCAAAAGCTGATCGCTGTTTTCTACGAGACATAACTGATCGTTTTTTTGAAAAAACCACAAGAAAAACACAATTGCCGAACTTGAAATCGTCGAAATCTTCAAGCCTTAAATAGCGCTTTGAGGTGGCGCCACAGGCGTGCGTGATGTGTGTCTGCGCTGAAATTCTAATCATTTGCATATCTCACCTCCGCTATTGCATGTTGTAAATTTCATGTTATTTGCGTGCTTCCTTCAGGGTGTTGCATTTACGGTGGCCAACAGTGTAATTACGACTTGGACAGTTATTTAAAGACATCAATGCGAGCGGAGCCGCGGGTAAAAGGTTGTTTTTAATATATGAATTTTGTATTGTTATACTTTTAAGTAATATTTAAGTAATAAAATAAATGTTATGTCATTTTTCATAGTTTAGAATATGCTTTGTTTTGCTTCCTTTCAGAAAATTAATGATCATTTAAATAATCTTTTATACGCGACTTTTCGATATGCTTGCCCCCCCCCACGAAGGATTTTCCACCCCCTTAGGGGGACGAGTCCTACAGTACAGTTTGAGAAACACTGGAGTAGAGAATCTACAAGCGATGATAGATTTTTATTCTTTAGTTTTTGAAATACGTGAAAGCATAATGATATAAAATGTGCAAAAATGTGTTTTTCGAAATATTTGTGTTTTGATGAGATGCACACTCTGGATTCATAAATGAAATTTTAATTTTTTTTTTAAAATTCCACATAAAAATAAAGAACTGTCAGATATTTATTCATTTCAAACAATTAGAAAAAAATACATTAAAAATATTTAAGAACAATAATCGTAAGCGCAAATTATTGAAAATTATTTTATTTCTAAAAAATGCTGTGAGTGGCAGTAGTTGTAAATGGAATAATATTTTGTAAATATGTTGATAATGCGATTAGACTTTTTGTTCTAGGTATGCGTAAATAAACATATCAGGAATTTTTAAAATGTCGTCTTGTTTTTGATAGCATTTGCTTCTGTGAGTAGAATAGGCTTATTTTATGTGAACGAATAATTTTTTGTAATCAAATTCTCTTTTTTGGCGACGAAAGGGACAAAAGGAGCCAAATTGAGCCAATATCTCGCAATGGAATTCCCCCACATAGTTGGCTAATAACTTGCTAAGTAAATAAGATCTACTCCTCTTAACTATGGAATAAATTTGAAAATATTTAATTTGTAGATCCCCAGTATTTTAAATAGGGGTACTTACGTAAAAACCACTAGGCATTGACGAGATTCAAAATTTTTTTTCGCTGAAAAATGTTGCCAAATTGGTTAAATCTTTGGCGTTTAATCTCTGGGATGAAATAAATCTTTGGAGATAAAAAAAAACAACTAGCATGTAAGTATTACAATATGCTTATTGATATTTTTTCAGACTAGTACACAATCGATAGAGGTATCAGCTATAATATTATTTATTATATTTTTAAATTTAGTTATAAGAAATATTGGATAGTTTTTTTGAACGTTTGGGATAAATTTTATAATTCTTTCAAAATGAAATAATAATTCATCGAACCAAAGGATTATTTTTTAAAGTCAAATAATAACTGAATAATTGCATAAACAGTTCTTTTTTTAACTCTTAGTTCATTTTAAATTAGTTGAAAATGTTTAGCTGCAGAAATAGAGCAACCACTTTCCTCCAAATTCAGATGTTTGATACGAAAAAAAAAAAATCATATGTGAATATCTCTTACAGTTTTTCCAATAATGAACTTTTTAACCGAAAATTATTTTAAAAAAGGTGAGAAATCACTCGCCAAAACAACTTTATAACAGGCATTTAAATAAAATTTTATCAAGAATATAAATTATTAATGCAATTTCCTGCTTATAATGGACTAGTAAATTCATGGTGGTCACATAATAAATACCAGCCGTTCTACTCATAAATTTAGGTAAAATTCCAAATTCTATGATTGGATAAAGATATTTAAATAATAATATTCTTCAAAACGTTTTTTTTAAATTAAACAAAAATTCTTATTTTATACATGTATTTTTAAATCAAGGGTGTTTTGTTTAACTGTGGGTGCCATTATTGTTGACAAATGTGTACTTTTTAAAGGAAAGTTTCTGCAAAAATTAAAAGTTGGCATCAGCGAAGCGCATTAATTGATTGTCTGGGAACACGAAATTGCATTTCTTCAATGACTGAGACGTCACTTAAATTGATGAATTGATTGACTGGAAACTCGTGATTAGAATCAGGATCTATCTAAGGTGTGTCAGACGCCCACGTGCAAAGACCTAATGTGCCACCCTTATAGAGAATTTTTCATATTTTAACTAACACTTAACATTGACGTTATAAACTCATCTACCTGTAAAAGAGTGAGAAGCAAAACATTAATAAAAATGCAAATAGACTCATAAATCACTTCTTTCCCTTATATTGTTTCTCTGAATTGTAATGTAGTAGCGTCACGTACACCCCCGCATCCCGGGGAGGGAACAGGGTTCACGGCGGCCCAAAACCTGACTTTGTAGAGGGCCCCAATATTTCCTGTTTCCTGCTACTGTTGTAAGGCCATTATTAAATTGAAAACTTTTAATTTCCCCCAATGCATATTGAATTTTCAACGTACTTAGGTAATATTAACCATATTAGATATTTTTCGCAAAGCAATTTTCACAAAAATTATTCTTGAGATGCCTTTGTTAAGCATCGATCCACAGTGCGCCGCCAGTGCTCCTGATAAACAAGAAAGCCCTTCCTATAGCGGTATTGCCGGCTCTGCCACGAATTTTAGTCTCAAATGAAAGATGTGAGTAAAGAGTAGACATTAGTGGACCAATACATTGTGCACTAACATCTGTTTTTCTCAAACTGTGCTATGCTATCGGGAAATTGGGACTTAATTTTTGGCTTTCCAATCACAGTTTTGAACTCAGCATGCTTATTCGACTTTTTATCAGTTTTATGTTAAAAAATTCGTAAAATTTTTTGCTTGATTGATAGAACTATGTGTGGCCTGCGGTCGTCTCTTGAGGTAAATGCGCTGCACACCAGCTATGATCGGCCTTGATTACAGTTATGTGACCAGTAGCGCACACAAAATTTTTCAAGGGGGAGTCCAAGGTCGAAAGTCCCCCAACTCGTATCATACCTCAAGAGAACACTAATTGATTCTTCTGATTTTGTAAATTTTGTTAAGAAAAAACAGTAAAAAATAAATTATTAAATTAATAATTAGCATTAATTAATAAAATAAATTGTTAAACACAAGTACTTTATGAAATTTTACGTTATATATATGTTGGCGCCAGTTGGCGAGAATTCCTTGTATAGATTTTGCTCCGAGACAACTGTTGTAAACTTTTGTATTCAGCTCGAACAGTATAGCGATCCCATATGGTTGGGATTCGTTTCGCTTATTAAAATGTGTTAAAATATAACGGTCCCTTAATTATTATATCGGCAATAATATATATAGGATTATCATCAATCGAAAAAAACTCAAGGCTTTGGGGGGGGGGGGTGTCCGGACCCCCACGACACCCTCCGTGTGTGCGCCACTGCATGTGACTATGACGTCACATGAATTTAGTTCATTGAACCAATTTTAATTATTTAACTCAATTTAAAAGTTAGCTAATTTGACAATAAAAATAGATTCGCTTACAGGTTATTTCTTTTTCAAAATTAAAAACGAAACAAATAATTGATTTTTATTATAATTTACATACATTTTTTTACGATACGTACCTAGTTGATTGACAAATTGTACAAATTGACAGAAAAATTGTAGGAGCAATCAAAATGATATATTTAACTGACATGCCATCAAAATTTAAATCATTTTCATTCATTAATGTTTTTTGTGCTGACAAGTTAAAACTACATTTTATTTTTATCAATAATAAACTTCAAAGATAGCAGCTTTTTTTAAAAAAATAAATAAATAAATTGCTTATCTTTTGAATTTTTTATTTATTATTATTTATATAAAACACCATTAACCACTTGCATTTTCCCCTTTAATGTTCCGTTATCAAACCTATGGACGGATTTATTCACGTCAAGATTGTTAACACAGAAAAAACTACGCAGAACGCAGTTCCTTTTATTCGTTTATTTGTAACTGCAACTTTAACCACGCGATTAGCTTCGAACAGTGATTTAAACTTGGAACACGACCTTCGGAAAAAGCGGAAAAATAAAAAAATCGCATTGCTCAATATCAGTAAATACAGGGAGGAATAATATTTGATAAATCGCATTTCTTCAATCAAATGCGTAGAGTATCCGGGTAAACTGCCTCCGTTGTGTTTTTCTATTTAATGTTGCATTTATTTATTTTATATATGTTACCAATAATATGAATTTAAGTCTAAAAATAATGCAAATTTATGCATAAAAAGATTAGATATCTAAAATGTGTGTGCTCGTTGTGGTGAGTGAACAGACTACAGACGTATCTCATACAATAACAGTACTTGTAAAACACGGTTTCAGTGTTACAAGGTACCGTTTGAGAAATTTAACGGTAGCGTGTGATTTATGAATTTAAAATATTTGTTTAATTACGTCACGTATTTTTTCAGAAAATACATTTTGATTGAAGTTATTTAAAATATGATTTTTCATTAAGGATCAGAATATGATATTTGTGAGGAAGGAGATCACAACCGTCCTCTTCGATGTTTTCCAGCGGACTTCCTCTGCCCCTTCCAAGGCCTTGGATCGGGGGGCCCCTACCTCCTTTAGCCTCGAACTACTTCCGGCTCGTTGGCGGGAGTGGGATTTTCTCACGGTGTCAAAGGTTGAGGGGGCGATGACAGAAGACAGGACCTTGCAATATTTAAGGGTGTACGTGTGCTTAGGAACGTGGTTATCCTATTCACAAAAAGCCGACTTTTCAGCTGTGTGACACGAAAATGTCATAGTACAAAATTTGCGATTATTATAACACGGATTGGATATTACACGGCAAAAAATTTTATTTTATATTACACGGTTTTAATATAACATGATTTTAAAAGATTAAAGAAGCTTTGCAAAAAGGAATAGCTTTGGCTAAGAAAATTAGAAAATTTTTATGTTGAAAAAAAAAATCCTTTAGTAGTACATAGCGGAAAATTTAAAACAGATTTGCACAAAGTTATCTCCTCCTTAGGATTGCAGGATCGAAAGAGACAGGTAATAGCAACTATATTTCAGATAACTTTTGTACTGATGGAAAAATAACTAGTGAAGAGGAGTTTCAACTAACTTTGAGGGAAAAAAATGCATTAGCTGTAATTTCTGATAAAAATGACGATGAAATTAATTTTGTGATCCTATAAGCCCGTTTCTACAAATTTTAATAATAATAATACATTATTATTTTTGAAGATATTTTTTGTTAAATTTTTATTTTGTATTTCATTTGCATTTTAATTTAAAAATTGAAATTAACTTACTTTTCATTTGTGTGCTTTACTGGAAGAAATTCCGCTATCATACAATTTTACACAAAACTTGATTTCGATATAACAAGCACATTGCTTTGATTTATGTTATTTCAAAGTTTCGCTTAACACGGATTTTCGATACAACACGATGCATGATGTCCTGCTTTATATTATGTACATATATAATTAAATAAGAAAATAAAAAAAATAAAGAGTGAGTGTGATTTTGAACACACGATAGATGTGATAGCTTCAAATTTTGTAAT